>JABBWI010000292.1:0-84822 GCA_016647755.1 Suillus subluteus | reverse complement strand
CGGTAGTCGGCCTACGATACACAATGTGATATACAATACAATCAATACTCCATGGAAGCTTTCTCGTGGTTGTGTGATGCTCTTGCTAGAGATCTCGAAAGCGATGCTGAGTATGACGTACAACATGAACAGGCCAACAGGTAGATAAGATGAGTAAATACAACTTCATGCTCTCTGCTCCAAGCCTCTCTTGAGAGCTGCAAAGAAAACCTTGTCAGCCAAAGAGAGCTATGGTGTCACACGTGTACCCACCATCACAGGTATCTTTGGCATCACCAAATAGCATTTTCGTGTTTGGCATATAGAACATGGGGTTCGGGACGTCAGCTGCAGAAACGTAAACCGACCAATCAGCAATGTGAGGTTTATCACGCACCATAACCACTGGACATTCCTCTCTTCATTACAATAACCTGTTTGCTCTTCCATGCATGCAAAACAGGCATACCAGCAATCGGAGAACCAGGTTCAAGGGAGATAGGGTTTACAGTATCATTGGCGCCGATGACGAGCGTCACATCAGTCTCATTGAAATCATCGTTGATCTCGTCCATCTCCAAGACGATATCATAGGGCACAGAGGCCTCGGCCAGCAAGACGTTGCACTGGCCGGGCATGCGACCAGCGACAGGGTGAATAGCGAAGCGCACTTTGACACCCTTCGCTCTCAGCATAGCGCATATTTCTGCTATAGGATATTGAGCCTTAGCAACGGCCATGCCGTACCCAACAACCTGGACCAAATTAGGGGTGTATCAAACTGGCTCATCAAGGCTTACCAAGATCACACTCTCGGAATTGGCAAGAGCCTCTACCGTGTCCTCGATGTTCGTCTTCGTGACAGTGCCTTCAATTTGAGTGGTCTCACTCGGTGCAACAGTGCCAATGCCACCAAACAGAACGTTTATTATTGATCTGTTCATTGCCACACACTGCGAGATATTGTTTGAGCTACTCTAAATCTGGGGGGCATATGACACGCACCATGATGTATGATAGGATCGTACCACTGACACCGATCAGCGAACCCACTGTCGTAAGGAGAGGGTTGTCCAGCATGAAGCCTATCCAAAGTCAAACACATGCTTAAAGCTCGGCTCTGGCACTCACCTTCTGCGACTAGCGCGAACCCTGAATAGGCGTTCAAGACAGTGATGACAACAGCTTCAAACAACATGTCAGAAACTGACTAATAGTACTTGGAATCGTACATACGCATGTCGGCACCACCGATAGCAGCTGTCGTCGTAAAGCCCTTGATGAAACTGAGAACTGTGCTAGCTCCGAGATACCCTGCAGCAACCAAGGGCACTGTTGGCGCAGCCGTGACAAAGGCAGCCATGGTCAATACATTCGCTCCGAGTAAACTAGAGTTAATGATGTGTTTTCCAGGCATCATCAACGGCCTCGAGCCCATTTTTCCAGCAAGCTTCAAGAACGCG
This sequence comes from Suillus subluteus, assembly GCA_016647755.1. Taxonomy (NCBI): domain Eukaryota; kingdom Fungi; phylum Basidiomycota; class Agaricomycetes; order Boletales; family Suillaceae; genus Suillus; species Suillus subluteus. The sequence continues at coordinate 83,380 of JABBWI010000292.1, read as the reverse complement.
ACAATGGAGCCAGTGAAGGTGATACCACCAATGACAACCCCGAGATAGGCAGTGACTAGGTGTAGCGTAGAGAGATGAGACGGGTCAGCAAGGACACTGCCGATGGAAGTGAGGACGGCAGCAAGACCGACAACAGAGTGCAAAGCAGCTACCATCTGTGGAAGCTCGGTGGCCGTGATACGACGACCAATGATGGTACCGATGGTACCTCCAATAGTAGCAACACCAGCAAACTGGGCAAGCAGGGCAGGGGAAAGCCGACCGCCAGAAGTGAGGAAAGAATGCCCGATCCGACACCAAGTATTCCCAGTGCATTCCCTTGTCGTGCAGTTGCCTGAGATCCCAACCCAGATAGAGAAGCTGTAGGCCATACATAGCCTATTAGGTTCGTACTCTCCAAATAACAAAATGTGCTTACCAATACAAAGCATGCTGCTTGTCAGGTAACCTGCCTGTACAAGGCCGGCCATACCAGTGCTGGCAGCAGCCAAGAAACCACCGGTAAATACGACAGCTGGGATACCGTACAACCAAGAGTATTCAGGAGGATCCGTTGGTCCTGTTATGTCATGTTTAATTGCAGTTAGCAGACGAGATCAAAGCTCGACTCACTCTTGAACATATCAAGCATCCGCTTTGTTATGACGAAACCACCGGCGACATTGACACTGGCGAGGAGCACGGAGAGTGCGCCAAATACCTGAGGAATGGTTTCTGGAAGATATCCTCCTCCCATGACGAACAGACCACCAACACCAACCATACCTTTGAAACACTCAGTTCAATTTCATACCAAAAGAGAAGGTAGATACCAGATATAGCATTGGTAACGGACATCAGGGGAGAGTGCAGAGCTGGTGCGACACCCCAGACGACTCGGTATCCGACAAGACCCGCAAGGCCAAACGTGAAGAAGTTGCTCATGAAGGCGGCGCCGGTCATCTTGCCGAGAGCCACTGCGGAACCCATTCCAGCCGTGACTGTAGCTATCTCGCGGGTAGCCTTTTGCCAGGGAGTGATGGCCAGGGTCTCTGCCTTCTCCTCGACCTTGGGAGTGGGACGCGCAGCAGGAGGAGGAGCAGGTCGGGGCGCAGGAGGGAGGATGGCACCTTGGTGGACAACGATAGAACCACGAACGACTTCATCAGTAAGATCAATATTGAAGGCGTTGTTCTCTTCCTATGGACAACAAAAACTTGGTGATGTTGTTCGAATACAGAGTAGACGACTGCGTTGGAAGTCGTGAAGGAAGGTCAGTGTAACCTTGGTCCTTTGAGATGTTATTTATCACGCAAAGCAGATAGCATACCTATGATCGTCACGCCGTTCTTGACTACGAGTTTTCCAGGAACCGTCGCTTCGCAGTTACCACCAGCTTCAGCAGCCATCTAAGTATAACAGCCATCAATAGTGAAATTTTGATTCTTTGCCAAAGGTAACTCACATCCACAATAACCGAACCCTGCTTCATAGCTGCAATCATCTAAGACAACGGTCAGATACGTCACAAATCCTCTGGTGGATACTTGCATAATCAAGAATCAGTTTGGGTGCAGGTTTGCCAGGAATGAGGGCCTACAAACATTGGTTAGCAGAAGGGCAAAGAAAAATCGCACGACACATACCGTAGTGATGATAATGTCGACCTCCTTGCACTGTTCCAAGAACAGCGCCATCTCAGCCTCAATGAACTCCTTAGACATTTCCTTCGCGTAACCACCTGCACCTCCTCCTTCTTCCTCAATGGAGACTTCCACGAACTCTGCACCAAGAGACTGCACTTGTTCACGAGCTGCAGACCGCGTATCAAACCCGCGAACAATGGCACCAAGCCGACGGGCCTGGTGTAACAGTATCATAAGCAAGACGTGAGTACAAGCATCAGATTGTTCTTACAGTAGCGATGGCACTCAATCCAGCAACACCTGCGCCGATGACAAGAACTTTACCAGGTGGAATCTAAGGTCGTATGAGACAACATGAAACAGTGCGCGCCGCGGATGGCATACCTTCCTAAAGAACCCCAATTCCAGTTAGACACGGAAAGGAAAACGAACAATTGAGGCTGACCCAGCTGCGGTAACCTGACCCGTAAGATATCTTCCAAAATGGTTAGAGGCCTCTAATACAGCCTTGTAGCCAGCAATGTTTGCCATTGAGCTGTTAATGCTGGTCAATGCTTGCTTCTCCATGCCAAGCCGTGATTGAGTCTGACCTCAGCGCATCGAACGTCTGAGCACGAGAAATACGAGGAATCATATCCATAGCAAATGCATTAACTTTACGTGAAGCCAGCGCATCTACCACGGCCTTGTTCTTTGCAGGGTATAGGAACGAAATGACCGTGCTTCCCTCCTTCATGCCCTTGGCCTCTTCAGCAACGGATGGTGCTTGTACTTTGATCATGATATCCGTTCTATCGAAGAGCTCATCTCGAGATACGATAGTAGCCCCGGCTGCAACATATTCTTCATCCAGGAATTGAGCCTGTGCACCAGCGTGTTTCTCGACAAGAACGTTAGCAAAACCTTTCTTCTTGAGGAGGGTGACGTTTTGGGGCGTGAGAGATACCCGTCGCTCGTCCGGGAATATCTCTCGCGGTGCTCCGACTGTCAGAGACGCATAAGGGATGCCTGGTGTCAAGACGTGTGAAGGAGGCCTCGGGTTGAGATGAAGGACGAGCACATACCAGAAACCTTTGGTGCATCTGGGACGGCTTTGACCTCATTTGTATTACGCGATGACGAGTGAAATGAACGAAGCGCTGTAAGTAGGGATACTATGTCATAGGCTAATCCGGACCCAATTATATATAATTTCACTGACCTGAAGTGAGTGATCGGAGGCTGCTGCGCCTTGAAGTGTAGAGATTTAATGGCCGACAGCCCAGTCTCGCTGCTGGCGGCCTGAAAGCCAGCATGGACATGGTCACGGTTGACAAAAGAGACGGTCTGAGCAGTGAGCGTATGTGTTACATAAAAACACTCGTTAAATACATAGGTCATGATAACGGATGTAAATAGAGATCATCATCGGAAAAATAAGGCCCGCGGCACCCTGGAGGCACCCTTCCTCACCCTTTCCGAATGATTCTCAGCTAACCTGCTGGCATCGATAAGTAACAGAATCTTGAGCCGGCTAGATATATAAAGGACTTGCATATCGTTGATCATCGTCTGCTGCCACGTGTATATAGAGCGTGCTAGTGATAACTCAACGATACGGTGACAAGTATTTCATGATCTTGTTCAGCTTTTCGTATACAGCATGAGAATGGAAACACGGGTGTACGTCAATTGTGCTCGCGCTCGCGATAGAAATATTATTAAATTTAGCATCTTCTGAAAGACCATGAGCTGAATTCATGGCAAAACGGCCTCCGATTCTCACAGCAGCGTCACGGGCGGTCCGAACACATGGGGTCTCTAGTCTCTTAGATGCCAATCGCACACTTCGGAACAAAAAGGTGCCCTAAAGTATGGGTTTTGTTTAATTTTGATCGTGCATCCATGGAGTACTTGCCAGGTAGTGTGCTACACAGCATCGTGTCAAGGACCGTCAAGGAGCCGCCTGCCGCAATATTCCTGGGAGTCGAATCTTCACTGCAATGATTGCATATGTACATGAAATAAATAAACACGGAATATATGTGTCTATACCATAGCGAACTCAGGCTTCTAACACATACATCATACACGGGTGCTACCCGTGCGCTCAGTCCATGACTTGCTCTTACAGCACCTTTCCGCTGACCTCCTGTTCAAGACGCACGAGGGCTTGCGTGTGCGAATGCTCCCACAAGGCCCTTGGCTGCTACAGGGTCGATGGGCGGGAGGGGCCTTCGGGGATGACCACCATAGCCGTACAATTTCTGGAGAAGGTATTTCGTTCCTGAAATCGACGCCTTTGCAATGGTAGCGTCTGCACGCCCAACGATTCCTTGCAACCGCTGTGCCTCGGGAAGGAAGGAAGGATCAATTATCGAGGCCTCGCTTAACTCGAAGAGTTTTACGATAGCATACTTAAAACAAACGCAAATCAGGAAGAGAAACTCCATCCGAAACTGGGCACGTACAGGAGCAACGTTTGCAAGACCAGTAATGGCACCATGCCCATTTGAATACGCTGATGGCAAAAGGAAGTCGCTGAATCCACCGAGGACAACGAAAGGCGCATTTTTGTTTGTCCGGGGGTGAAGAGATGAAAACATGGGATCTGAGACCGTGGCTGCCACGCGGGTAAGCTTCCCTACATCTCCACAGCTAATCGACACGATCAATACACGTTTTGCATGTACGATAAATGGGGAACTTACGTGAGCTTGACACCGCAGATATTCGGGCACTCAATGGCAAGCTCAGTGATGAGGTCAGAGTCTAAATTGATACCTCCACTGGCACCAGGGTCTAGTATAACGATCAGGTACTTGTCCTCAAATATTTTCAAAAAAAGAGACGCACAATTGTAGATCATTACCGGTATAGGGCTCTTCGAGCTAACTTCTTGGAAGAAAGCTTTCAGTGCCTTCTTGTCGCCAGCAAGCGCACCAGCAAAGTAACCACTGGTGATAGCGATGGCATAGTCTGCACCAGCTGCAGCGGCTTCATTTGCTAGTTCTATGGACTCGCGAGTGCTGCCAGCGCCGATGCCGGCTATGACCGGAACGTTTAATAGTCCCGCATGGTCAAGTGCTTTCCTTGCAGTCTTGATCAATGCCACCCGCTCTCCACGGGATAAATGGATGGCTTCGCCCATCGAGCCGGCCAACAGCGGTCCCACTCCGGCAGTCGCGACACGGACGACATGGTTCTCAAAAGAGGGGATATCTAAATGACTGATCAGTACTGCTCTGCGACTACGAGATACTATTGAGACATGCAATGGGAGAGACTGACCGAGATCTTCGGACTCGGGAAGGAAGAACGATGGAATTGGCGCATAGATGCCAGGTTTCAAAGGACGAACCGTTGAAGCATGTGTACCGTTACCGTTGAAACTCATGATGAAGGAGATATCCGTGAAGGAGACACAATGACTTAGATTTCATAGGCTGCGGTATATAAGGACCCTGGACTTCATGATGGTGGCGATTCTCGTGTGCCCGGGTTATGCGGCCCGAAGCCGGATGACGCGGTCCCTTACGGGCCGTTGCTGGCGTTTTTCAAGGTGCCCATTAGGCCGTAACGCCTTGTTAAAGAACATCAAGAACTGCAATAGAAAAAAACTATCGATGAGTCAATGTGATTGGTAACAGCCGCTGGCAGGCGACGGGGAGGTTATCGCTTACCCACTCATTATTCTTCTGGAGCATTATCGCCACCCATTGGCCGCATTCAACTCTCCATCGTTATATGAAAACCTGCGTGTTATGGAGTTCAATTGAGTTGATATACTTCTAGTGTCATGTCGGCGAGAGAATTTCATAGCAAATTTGGTAAAGGTGTCAGTCGAGACAACTTTGGGAGATAGTTCGCAGATTTTCGCCGGCAATTATGGCCTCATGCACGCCTACGATAAACCAATTCACTTTGGCAAATTAGCTTCACGCGCGACAGAAGCATCCTGACGTGCTTTGCCCCAGGAAATTTCGCAGGTTTACCAATGGACGCCAGCACTCATGAAAGTCACCTGGCCTCACCTGTGAATCCAACAATTTGAGTGATCTCACATGTGACTGTATCTGATCCGTTCCACTGCCAAGAGCCTGCAAAGCACCTGCGGGTAAAAATAAGGGTCAGAAGGTACCCATCAGTTCACAAGCATGGAATTTACTGTTCCTGAGTTAAATGAAACAACGAAGACCATACTGATAGATTCATACGTCAAGAAAATCATGCATCAAGGCGAAGGTGCCAAATCCGTACCTCATTTCACGGAAGCGCCTTAACAGCGCTGCGAACAACGATAAACACTTCTCCCATTGAAATTAGCAAACCTATGACGCTGTGCATCAAGATACGAACATGAGGTTCTTCAAAATTCCTGATCAAACTTTGAGTAGCGTGAGGGTGATAAGAACCACACACTAAGCATCGTACTGAGGCACTCAAGCTACTCATTTGGAACGACCGCGCTCGCATGCCGCCCGGACCGTCCCTAGGCCTTCGTCATACTACGAGGGAACAACTATCTTCCTTCGATTGGTCTGGCTGGGAGACTAGGCCATCGTCAAGTGCATAGTGCTATAAATGTACGATAAGCTGTCTGCCCGTCAGATATGACGTCAAAATTTGCAGGGACAAAACCACCCAATCAAACGCAACCTAATACAGAGAATGATAGGAAGACAGCAAGGGGCGTACTGTAATGTCAGGAAGTTTTTTGGGGCTTCGGACCTTCAATGATTTCCAGGCGGTCGATGACTTCCCGCTCCCATTGCGTCCAGCCGTCTTCGCCTACATCGCCCTCGGATTCAGAAGCCCGCGAAAATACGTCCCAAGGAACACATCCTTTGTCTTCGGAATCGGCAGTTGGTTCTAGCGCAAAAAGGCCTTGTCGAGAACGAGTTAAAGTTACAACATGGGCAGCTGATCCGACAGCATGACCGAGATCATGCACGATCGAGCGTACGTATGTCCCACCAGACACCTTCATACTGAGTACGAACGCCGTCGGAGACTCGCCATCCACCGAAGGCTCTAGTTCATCTTTGATGTTAGGGTTTTCTTCGACTCCTTCTAAAGCCTTTTCCATTGCTTTTTTTTCATCAGAAGTGAATGCCTTTTCTGGCCAACGGAATTGGTGGTCACTTCCTTTCCATTCGAGAATGTCTAAGGAATGTATCGTGACCTTCCTCTTCTCGATAGGCCGAGGTAGGGGTATGCCTTTCCGAGCATACTCGTACAGCGGTCTTCCTTCCATCTTGAGCGCGGAGAAACTGACAAGGATGATATGAAATCAGGAAGGTGCAGGGAAATCAACATATTTACATTGGGGGCGCTTGGTGTATCTCCCCTCTGAATTTATTTAATGCGGACTCCACGGCTTCTCGAGTGACATGTCTCCAGGGTGCAACACGCACTCGGCTACCTTCACTATCGTAGGTATCAGTTTCGCATCCCAAAAGCGCCATCGTGCGGTATTCCTAATGAATCTCGGTGAACCCTTGAACTTAGATTCATTGATGCATGGATGGAGTACCTTTACACAATCCAAAAATTCGTTGAGACGCTTGGTCCCTTTTCCGATACCTACGACTGGATGAGAGGGTCACAAGGATGAGATGACTCCAGGATCTACGGCAACGGGACGCGATCATACCCAGAACGCCATCAGCAAGAGGATCAAGCGTCCCTCCTTGTCCTATCTTCACTATCTCGCGTGCGCGTTTCCCCCTAGTAGGAATTTTACCTTTACCACGTTTCTCCAATTTATCTGCTTCCACAAATAAACGCGAGTTGCCAACTAATTGTTTGAGATCGTTGATGACAGACATCGATGTCGGTCCGGATGGTTTTATGATAGCGAAAAGCCCAGACACGGGCAGCTGTGGCAACGTAACTTTTGGCATCCTTCGGCACGGTCTGCGTGTAGTCTGGTGCAATTGACTCAGTGTGCAAGAATCCCCGAGGAAATCTTATTCTCTTTGTGGCACTTTGTTTGTACTAGTTGTACACACTAGCTCAGGGCCCAGCCTTAGATCTGACAAACTTTAAAAAAGCGAGTCTCGATCGATCAATGGCTGTGTCGAGGAAGCGAAATTGGGGTTTACTAAAAGTTGCACCACCACCAAGCCGTCAAAGCAGCCCGCAAAATGCACTTAATTTCAGGGATTGCGCAATGCATACCAAGAACTCTGTACAATAATGGTTAGTGGGAGATGCAACATGACAAGTAGTATCTAGGCCTATCAATCAAGTCAAGGGTGCTAGTGAAACGCACGATATACAGCACGGCACGGCGCGGCGTATCCATACACGCTAGATATTCCCGCTCACCCAAGATCCCCCACAGATGCACCTCGCCGCCCACATCCTTTCCCAAGACTTCCATCTCGGAGATGAATGTCCCCCAACCATCACCTCACCACCGACCTGCGAGCGTCCACCGCACCTCAGGCAAAACAGCCCAGGATTTTGCGTCAGAAGCCTTCCTTTGGTCACCACATCCATCCCCGGATCGTCTCCTACTGGACGATCCGACGCTGACAGATTCGCAAACCCGTCGACAAGATCAGATGACTTGATGAACAAACGAGGCCTGTCTATCGCGGATGATGTAGTGAGCGATCGGATGGTCTTCTTCAATTGCCCATGCTGCGCGGGCACAGGATGTCCCTCGGCGAATGAAGCCATAATTTCTTCCACTAAATGAGTTTAAGCTTTCAACGACGAATACATACACAAAGAATTGAGATACGCACCTGGAATTGCACTTGCTTCAGGGATCGCAGTGCTGAGAATGTCTTCGAGGACTTTCAGGTCCAAGCCTGATGAACTGATGAGGTCCAGCATGGTATCCCTCGCGAACTGCGAGTTCTCCCGTTTTGCCGTCATCGAGGCTAAATATCGGTGAAAAGAGCTGACGTGAAAAACTACGGCCCTAAGATTTGTGAGAGCAAGCGGATGGACTAGATGGAGAAGTATCGGCGCGTCCAATGACACTGAATGAGGCGATTGGTCCGTGGCTTGTTGAAAGGGGGATGTGAGCCAATTTCTTAGAAATGGGTTATCGTCCATGGGTTCCTCCTTCGGCATCACTTCGTTGGGGTTTAGGCTCGTATTTGGGGTTGGGTCGGCCAGGTCAGCCAGAAAGACACATTCTTTCATGAGATCCTCCAAGAAAGCAACCACCCAAGTTGACAGGCTGATTAACTGCCAGACGGGCTCTTTTGAAAGAATGAAAGTGACTACGTTAAGTGTTTGTTTTAACGGTCATGAATCCGCAACAAACTCACCGAGGTCATATTCCTCTGACTCTTGGCAGTCTTCAAAAGCAGCGAAACAAGCAGAAACAGAACACACATTGAGAGCGTTTCGCGAGAGCATCAAATATCTCTCTTTCTCATCTTCGTTCTGCGTTTGACGTGCCCTCGCTCTGTTGCACATCAGCATGCATGCATTGGAAAATATGAAAATTCGTCACCTGTAGATCTCAACAGCAACTCCCATCACGTCGACCATCGTAAACGAGTTCGCGGTGCCAAGACGGGCATTCACTTCATAGGAGGTCAACGTACCAAATAGCGTATCGTGCAGCATTGTGGCTGGAGTACTTGGTAGAGACAGAATGTGAGAGATATCTGCTGTCGATCTTCGAGATTGAAGTGCAATGGTCAGGGCTTGTGCGAGCGGCAACTGATGCAGGGTGTCTAAGGTGCGTAAGTATCGACGCAGGAGGGTGGTAACGTTACCGACCTTTCGATCCTGAAGTAATTCGTGTCCTTGGAAGAGTGTAGATGGAGGTCTGCAACATCGAAACTGCACAGGCGAGCAATTTGTTAGGCGATGTGAATATGCTCAGAGGACCTGTCCCGGGAAAGTAAATCATTGCTCCGCAAGCGTAAAGATGGACTCACAATCGCTGCTCATTCTATTAACAGGTGCAAGAATGCTTGGATGATCGTAGTCTGGATCATCGGAGAGGTCAGGTCTGCTAACAGTCAGGACAAGAACATTGGAAGTGAAATTGACGGCCTACAGTTGCAAGGCAAAGAGATTGCCCACAGGGAACTCTTTTGGTTTGGCTGCGCCTCGTGGCAATGAACCCCCTGGATTGGTTATTGCAACGATTACAGTTATCTTTCTCGTTGCGATCGACAAAGAGCCAGGGGCAGTAACTGTAAGAATGCGAGGAGAGAAAGACCGATCTCCGACAAGCCGAGCAGCCTATCCGCAGTTCAATCAGAAATTGGCTCACGATGAAGTAGGCATACTCACCCAAGGAATTTTTCCATTTGGAGGAACGACCCTGACTATTGAATATGCAACTATGCGAGACTTTGGCAGCGATGCGTCTTTTCAATCAATCGATTATTGAGTAAAAATGAGTGCTCAACAATGTGACTGTGAATCAACCTACATTCCTCAAAATCCAAGAATGATGCGACTAGATATGTTGTAGGTAGTTCTAGTTGACCACGTTGGGGTTGCTTGTCCTTCGTTGGCGATGTTTTGGGCGAAGTGGAAGTATCTGGTTTGGACGCAGGTACCGAGACGAACATGAAGTTTGTCAGGCAAGGCCCGGGATGGTGAATGGGTGAGAGAGGTGCGGCGATGATGACTACATGAAGATATTAGAAATCTGTATTTCTATATTTCGGAGGACGTACACATGTGCATGCCGTCGAAACGGAGTTTCACCTCACAAAGCTCGATCATTTGCTCCTCTTCATAAGAATTCCAATCCAACAATGGTGGGCGCTCATCCAGTTGATTATCCACAGGCATATCAAGAGAAAGTCCGAGATCATGCGAGCTGTCCGATGCTGCTGCTCTTAAGGTATCTGATAACGGATAGCGTCGGGATCGCATGGCAACCATAAACACAGACTCTGCAAGACGCGTACGATCTAAGACGCGTACGATTTCAGATGACTGCGACTAGTGGCCAAAAGTACAGGCTCACCATGGAAAATGAAACTTAAAGAAGCTGCACTGCAGAGCCTGGAAGTCTTGGGTCCACGGGGAGGATCATGAGCAACTTGGCTCGCGTTTTCAGCAGTATAGCACGGCTGCACGAGGGAACAGGTCAAAGATTTTACACCTGAGGCATAAGTCCGCAGGAAGTAGACATTTAGTTGATGAGCCTGGGTTACTGTGAGTAGGGTTGGGTTATAGATAGGAGTCAGAGGTCCGGATTGAGTCAAGCGAGTGGTAGAACCATCCGGGCATGTAACCCACTAGCATGAGGTTTAACGATTTGAATATGAAAAAAAAAATAGATGATGTCACCTCGCGTTCAGCGCCGACGAACACAGCGTTGACTATACCAGCGCCTCGTTCGCAAGCCCAGTAGTCTCTGATATTCCACTTGTCAATACTGTATCCACGCTGCCACAGACATCCGACGCCGTCACGGTCGCGGCCTGGAAAGTATGCGAATAACCAGTGGTCATTGGATGAAACTGTGATGACATTTGGAGGTTCATAAGCAGCAGGATTGTTCAATATTTGATCCGGAGATACGATGATAAATTGCTTTGAGGAAGAGAACAATCTTCCGAGTATTAAGGGCTGAGAAGGGTGGGGAGTGAATATGGTTGATGCATTGGACCACGCGACGGGTCTTGAAGCATAGGCGAATTAGATAAAAAGTTTTGAGTAAGTTTATTGGAAGTGACCTTTTGAGATGATCTGCTAGGGGATTAAAATCCCACCAGTGTGAGTGCCAATTTTGTGCATCAGCTTGCTTTGCCTTTGCCTTGGAAGGAGAGTTTCGGGCGTCAGGGTACATTTCTCCTTGAAGAGAACATGCGTTCACGGAACAAATAGATGACAACGGGACTTAAGGACTTAGATCTCCGTATTAAACCGTCTCTATCTCCCTATCGATCACCATGCTCAGCGTACATTCCACCTCAGTAGAGCTGGAGGGTGTACCTACGGAAATCATGGTACAAGGATTTGCAGATCGTATCCTCGTACTTGTTACGCAAATGGGCAAAGTTGGCAACTTGGTGCACTTTTAGCATTTGTACTTGATTCAACTACTAACGAAGGATGTAAAAGATTCAAGCATCCATTCCATCGACGACACCCCTATTGTCGGCTCACGATGAGGAATCAAATTCTACTGGATTCCCTGCGCCACCCGCAGCCATTCAACTTACACCGCTACTTGGTGGGGCTTCCTCTGAACATTTGCAGACGTTGCATTCGTTATATGCAGCACAAATTGCCACTATTATCTGGGTTGAGGAAGCGAAGAAGATGGCTGTAGACCGAAAAAGTGTTGTAGTTGGAATCGCGCTTTGTAGGGAAGGTGACGCTGATGAAAGAAAGACATTCCATGGAGTTATGGATCATCTTTACCGCCTACTAGTCTAATGGTACATTCCATTTTTAGAATACACTAGGGTTAGGGTTAGGACTACCAAAGATCAAAAAAAGGACGGCCTGCCCAGCCAGAGTGGCCGTGGCAGGACTGGAAAATATTGAGACGGTGCATGAGCCGGAGCCCATACAAACCGTAGTTACCCTCTGTATGGACAGGGTCGCCGTGCTATGAAGGGTCCCCACGGCCCACAAACCCAGGTACTTGAAGGAGCCTATGCCATCAAGGTAAGTATGAGTTGTTACTCTGTCAACACCCCGTTTATATACACCACAATCGCGCGCACGGACCATCAGCTACACATATTCCATTTATGGAAATCGGGTAAGAGGCTAAAACTTATTGCAAGCCAAGCTGCAATTTGTTCTGCTGGCGCTGCAACATGTCCCGAATATTTCGTCGGTCCATCAGTTCCTTCAAAAGAGCTCCTCAACCGTTCTCAATTGCTGAGGATAGTACACAGTTTGCTACTCACTTAAATAATGTTTTCCCCTCCCTCCATTTTCCTCCCGAGCTTGCACAACGTATCCTCACCCATGGAAGTCACAAGGCAGCTGTTCACGGTCATAATGGACGGCTCAGCTTCGTAGGAAAGACTTTGCTCATCCGTCATATATATATCAAGTACTTAATTGTTTTTTACAGGACGTCGCGTGCTAGAGTCTTATTATCTCCTCTTCCTGCATTCCGTCGCGCGGAACCAAAATCAGCACGACTATGAATATCTCTCTTCTCGTGCTCTAAACACCTACCTTCTGGGCGAACACGTCGCACCTCGGTGGTCCCTGGGTCGTATTCTGCGATGGGCTCCTACTGTCTCTCAAGATGTTTTACTGGCCCACAAAAATGTCAAAAAATCTTCTGCAAAAATAAAACAGTCCGCAGATGTTGAACTAGAAAATGCACTAACGGGAAATCCTGGTATCATCAGAAGTGTGGGTCTTTACAAAGTCATGGGAGACGCGGTGCAGTCCGTGATGGGTGGTGTCTATCACCAATTTGTACGTCCCTTCACGCTGTATCACAAACCTGAAGTGTTGTGATCATCGCTCACGCGTCCATTTTGTAGGGTGGTTCTGTGGCTCATCGCTTGTTTCACACTCGTATTCTCCCCCATATTCTGTTGCCAGACAAGGCTGAGGGTGTTCCCGTGGAATTCCATCACCAGGCGCTGGCAATTTGTGAACGCATGGGTGGCGTAGACGGGAACTTGTTAGTTCAGGAGCCTGCCTCAAATCGTGCTCTTTCGGAGTTTGAGATCGAGGCTGTAGAGACAGTCCAGCCAAAAAGAGTTGCGTAAGTGTGTTCTCGGTAGACCTTCTTCATTGTCTGATTATCTTTCTGCAGGGCTGCTAGCGCATGAGTGTACATGACTCTCACCATTTATCATGTTTATTTTATGGATCGCATTAATTGCATCATCATTTTAGCAGTCTTGCTGGCGTGTCACTTGAGAGCAAGACATTATGACAGTGCCGTCTATGAGACGATCAACTTTACTGATGCGTAATCGTAACGCCAAGGACAAACCCGTTTGATTGGTAGCTAGCCATTCAGACACCACTATGTGCGTGGACGAGCAGATCGCTAATAGATCAGTATTTGTTTCCTACTGCAGTGAAAATACGTTCAATAGCATGGTCGCTCCTCCCAACGCCGGCGCTTTCAGTGTTATGCGTCATCATCATGGTTCTGGGAGAAGTCGGAGTTGAAAGCACATCAAAATCAACCCTGTTCTATACATCCGGTTGATATCCTGGCACCTCTGCGGCTCCTTCAGAGAAGGTCACCGAGAGCATCGCCTTCATAAATGCCCGTCATATTCCTTCATTATGCGCACATTACCCATTCGAAAGCACATGCGTCTGGAGGTGTCGCGAATTCTGCAATCAGACATCTTTTCTAGTCGACTCGTCTTACATATTTTACCATCCTTTATAATGCGCCCTGCCTCGCCATGCCAGGCGCTCTCCATCATCTGCCGGTACTCCTGTGCATCGGTTGGCTGATTTTCTACGGTTCGACAAACATACGCTCGAAAGGAGCTTCAAATTTATGCAACCGAGGATCATGCAACACGAACACGTTTATCTTCTACTGTAGTCTTCCCTAGCTATATGGATGAAGGAAGAAAAATATTCGTGTACCAGTACTATGTAGTTGAACAACTTTTGCGTAAATGTAAGTACATCCTCTGCCACCCTCCGCCCTAGTTTCTCCAGCCTAAACCGACCCTCTATATCATTCTTTTTAATAAATCCTCCGCCCAGATACGCGACTTCCTACTGGCACTTGCGCGTGCTATAGGCTCAAGTCGGTGTCCTGTGTTTTAACCCGTACTCGAATCGAATATTAAGAAATCATTCCGATTGTAATTATCAGATAAAAGAAACGAAGCCCTGGGCAAATCACATTCACTGGCATTGCACCAACAAGTTGATGAACCCAATGTCTTGCCAGTGGATGAAAGTTGCAGACAACTTGTACGATTGGCACAGCCACTCTGGCTGCACGGAAAGAAACTCAGACTTGGGATGACTAATCATTTTTGCATCGAGCATGCCAACACCCGTGTTGTTGTCACGGTAAGTACAGCCCTTGCAGTTCGAAAAGCGTGCGCTTATATCAACTAGTGGACTTGACCCGGTGTTGGGCATTTTTACGGGTTGCTTTGCCTATTACCTCCACGAAACGCATCCACGCACTGCACCCCCGCCAGACAAACGACTTGCGGCACTCGTGCAGTGGAAATGGGCAAAATGGAAGCGTGAGCGGGAGGAAAAGCTGAATGCGCTTGAGAGAGAGGCAGAAGCATCTTCCAGAGTAGTCGGTTGATCGCTTCTGGCTCAGTTAATTAAGGTGGATGTCTGGGATGTATGCAGTTGGTATGTAGCGATCAATTGTTGGCATTCTTTGAGCTCAGTTCTTTGCGCAGCGGTGGATGCTATGCGCTACAGTCGAAACACGAGCTGCTTGTGTTACAATGAAGCTAAAGCCAGAGATCGTAATACACGTGAATAGGCTGCATCAAACCCACGATATGGCCGTGCCCCCATCAGTCCTGCGGCCGCTACTCGATCGTCTTACCGCTTCAGTAGGGGATGCGAATCACTACTCAGCATACAAAACATTCAATACCTATTGGGAATGATCACTAGGGATGAGACACAGATATGATGGTTGTCACGGTAGCCGACCCTGACCAAACTCGAAGATCAGTTTCTGTGCCGGGTTTACAACTGGCCGCCGCGACTGCCACGAGCAACAGTGGTACCACAACCCCTGCCTCTGAACTGGTTGGTGCCCGTGCGGGAGCGAGTGTGTGGCACAGGGCTGGTCAAGTACCTGCATATTAGACTTTTCATGCTCTTACTATCTTGAAAATGACATACACACGACAAACTTGATTTTTTTTTTGGCAAACAATGTCCGTTGCATTCGCCCATCGAGAACAATACAGAAAAAGACCAAAGCTAATCAAACTGTGGCGAACAGTGTTGCTACGATAATAGGGACAAGGTAACAGTCAGGTCCGTGAGTACTTAGTGCTAACGTGATAATCGGCTTTGCAGATGCAGTGCAACAAATACCATACTGCCTCGAGAGTCTAGGTTTGCCTGTTATGTCACATAAAATTTAAATGATGTAGGACCCTGTAGGACCTTTCTTCATTTTACTACTTCGCTACATACTGATTCTGATCGTCAACTGCTATTTGCAATGAGGAAAGGCAACTCATCGAGGAATTCGACTCAAGAAACTAGTACATCTAGCGAAGCAACAGCTCGTGGAAGCTCGGTACGTGGCTTATGAGGATCACTTACTAGTTCACTCCAATCCCAACACTGACATCGACGCATCCTTCGTCTAGCACCGACCCCGTGGCAGAGTCGGTCGGTTTCTGCAGAAGGTTAAGGACGGTGCGAACAAGTTAAGGGTCTCGGTGAGTCCACGAACATGCGTAATGAGTGTCCTGGAATACGACCAAGATTGCAACAAGCGCTCGAAGGATTCCCGTGGCCATAGCCCTGCTCCCCCGAATGTGTTGCATCAATGTGCATCATTGACCCCGAATATCAACGAGGTAGGTTTCTCAAACTTGTTCTTCAGTCTCTGTGCTCTCTCTAAATTTTGGTGGTCGTACAGGTTCAGGCTGATACCCAATCGGCACTTCTGGATGCACAACAGGCTGCACAACGCATACATCCACTGTCGGGACCTGCGATAATTGTGGCGTCTGTTGACCAAGACACACAAGCGGATGTCGATGCTGCTGATGATTTCCAGGACACATATCTCAAACCTCTCAGGATATTCGACGATGCTATCAGGATATTCGACGATGCTATCAGGAAGATCACGGATGTATGGGCCTTCCTCTTGATCGGAACCGAACTAATCTAGTTCCACAGGTACATCCATGTACAGAGATGGCACTGGGCGTATTGTCTTGTGCAGCTAAAGTATGTTTTCTTTTTCTCTCTTCCTATCTTCCACTGCTCAGCAAATATTTGTGCAGATTATTCTCACTCAAGCGGATCGTGACACAGTGGTACTCGGACTTGTCAAAAAGTTGCGTCAAGTTTACATGTTCATCGCGCAAGATCAGATGCTCGGCCAAATCTCGTCAATGCACATTACCCTTGGACAGATCTCTCAGCAAACTCTTGAATGTGCTCAATTCATCAAAAATTATTCGGAGACCAAGAATTCTTGTTAGTCATAAGAAGCTGCTGCGCTTTGCATTGTCTCAAGCTTCTATCGTTATCGCAGGGATGAGACTCGGAAAGAACGTCATCTCAGAAACGAACGATACGATTCAACAGTACAGTAACGTGTTGGATATGCTCATGCAAAACTTCCGGGACCAAGTCACTCGCGACGTAGCCATACACGTCCACCGTACGGGTAAGCGTTCGAACGTCCTTATGACTTGATATATATTCATACCTTGTCAGGAGAAATACTAGATCTCAGTGGCATGACTTACGCAGCGGGTGCGGGACTAGATACCAGGAAACAATGCCTGCAAGGAACGCGCACGGAAATCCTTTCCCAGATTACGGAATGGGTCAACAGCACTGAGGACAACGTTCCACGTGTGCTGTGGCTATCTGGTCCTGCAGGCAAGGGCAAATCGGCCATCGGCCACACCATTGCTAAGTGGTTCAACGACGTGGGAGGGCTTGGTTCGTGTTACTCTTTTGACCGCCAGCGAGAAGCAGATCGTCGCCATGAAAAGATCTTTTCTACGATCGCACGCGACCTGGCTGACCGTGATGTGGAGATGAGGCGAGCATTAGCAGATGCAATTCAGACCGCGAATTCGCTCAAGAATACAGCAGATATCACCCAGCAGTGGCAGAAGTTTCTTATCGAACCACTAAAGAAGTCATCTGGGTCAACTGTGGGGCCCATCTTGATCATGATCGATGCACTGGATGAGAGCGGCGGAGTGGAGACACGAAGAGACCTCCTCCGTATTCTAGCTGGCAAACATCAAAACCCCACTGTTCCCAAAATCACGGACCTCCCAGACAACTTCCGCTTCATCGTCACGTCTCGGCCGCTTGGTGACATCAAAGACGAGTTTCGTGGTGTCCAGCATATTCGACAGATGTCGATGGATGATATTCCAACAGCAGTTGCAGAGCGCGACATCCATGCTTACGTATCCAAGGAGTTGGAAGGGCTGGATTTCCAGGACAGAGAGTTCGCAGTGCTCGCTGAGAAAGCTGATGGACTTTTCGAGTGGGCGCGTCTCGCCTGCGGATACGTCAAAGAACCTCATGTGGGGCTATCTCCAATTGATTGCTACGACGCCGTGGTGTCACGCGATCCTGCTAAGAAAAACATGCTGTTGCACAGCATGTATGACCTCATTTTAACAGATATCTTACCCAGTGGTACATCTACCCATGTCCGGCATTCGCAGAAATCGCGTTCGACGACTCTAGCGAGATTCCGCTCAGTGATGGGACAAATACTAGGCACGGCTGAACCCCTTCCTTTAGCTTCCCTGAACGCCATGAGGCGCCATTTTCCAATGCGAGAGGACAACTTCGATGTGGAGCTTGTGGTGAAAGGCATGGGCTCCCTCCTCAGTGGCACCACCAGCCCAGATTCCCCAATCCGACCCCTTCACACATCCTTCCGTGATTTCTTGACGGACAAATCATTCAGCGGAGAGTTTTTCATTGACCTGTCAAAGGCGCAACACGACCTTGCATTCGCGTCACTTCGAGTGATGGAACACGATCTCCGCTTCAATATCTGTAATTTGAAGTCGTCATATCTGCCTAATTGCAAAGATCCCAGGCTGCAAGAACGAGTTCAAAAATGCATTCTTCCACATTTGTCATATTCCTGTCGATTTTGGACGTCGCACGTACGAGCCACAGCCTTCGACAAGGAGCTCGCGACAGAAGTGAAATTGTTGTTCGACCACGAACGGCTGTTTTTCTGGCTCGAGTTACTCGCCCTGATCAATGCGCTCAGCGGTGCAGTTGCTGCCCTCTCATTCATTCCCCTGTGGCTGAAGGTGAGTACATTGCTACTGAGCCCCAGATAAAACGCTAATGCGCAACCACAGGGTCATCCCAGATTCAAAGATATCTCGTTGACTGCAATGGACACACAGAGGTTCATTCAAGTCTTTGGCGGCATCATTTTATACAGCACGCCACATCTGTATGTGTCAGCACTCCCATTCTCGCCTGCCAACTCTCCACTATCGAAAAAGTTTTCTGAATGGTTTCCGAATACCCTTCGTGTAGCATCTGGACGTGATATGAACTGGTCGGCTGTTCAGACCGTGCTCAGGGGGCATACTGATTCAGTTACCTCGGTCTCGTTCTCGCCGGACGGCACTCGCATCGTCACTGGTTCTTGGGATAACACTGTTTGGCTGTGGGATGCAGGGACGGGGCGGCCAGTAGGTGAGCCCTTACGAGGGCACACTTCTTCAGTTACCTCGGTCTCGTTCTCGCCGAACGGTACTCGCATCGTCACTGGTTCTTGGGATAAGACTGTTCGGTTGTGGGACGCAGGGACGGGACAGCCAATCGGTGAGCCCTTGCGGGGGCACACTTCCTCCGTTACCTCGGTCTTGTTCTCGCCAAACGGCACTCGCATCGTCTCTGGTTCGGAGGATAAGACTGTTCGGCTGTGGGATGCAGGGACGGGACAGCCAGTCGGTGAGCCCTTGCGGGGGCACACTGATTATGTCAACTCAATCTCGTTCTCGCTGGACGGCACTCGTATCGTCACCGGTTCTTTGGATAAGACCGTTCGGCTGTGGGATCCAAGGACGGGACAGCCAGTCGGTGAGCCCTTGCGGGGGCACACTGATTATGTCAACTCGGTCTCGTTCTCCCCGAATGGCACTCGCATCGCCACTGGTTCAAGGGATAAGACTGTTCGGTTGTGGGATGCAAGGACGGGACAACCAGTCGGTAAGCCCTTGCGGGGGCACACTGATTGTGTCAAATCGGTCTCGTTCTCGCCGGACGGCACTCGCATCGTCACTGGTTCAAACGATAAGACCGTTCGGCTGTGGGATGCACGGACTGGACAGCCAGTCGGTGAGCCCTTGCGGGGGCACACTCATCATGTCAACTCGGTGTCGTTCTCGCCGGACGGCACTCGCATCGTCACCGGCTCCTACGATAAGACTATTCGGCTGTGGGATGCCCAGCGAGTCGGTGAACCCTTGCGTGGGCATACTGATTCAGTTACCTCGGTCTCGTTCTCGCCGGACGGCACTCGCATCGTCACTGGTTCAAGGGATAAGACCGTTCGGCTGTGGGATGCAAGGACGGGACAGCCAGTCGGTGAGCCCTTGCGTGGGCACACTGATTATGTCAACTCGGTCTCGTTCTCCCCGGACGGCACTCGCATCGCCACTGGTTCGGACGATAAGACTGTTCGGCTGTGGGATGCATGGACGGGACAGCCAGTCGGTGAGCCCTTGCAGGGACACATTAATTCAGTTACCTCGGTCTCGTTCTCGCCGGACAACACTCATATCGTCACTGGTTCAAGGGATAAGACTGTTCGGCTGTGGGACGCGGGGACGGGACAGCCAGTTGGTGAGCCCTTGCGGGGGCACACTGATTGTGTCAACTCGGTCTCGTTCTCGCCGGACGGCACTCGCATCGTCACCGGTTCGTACGATAAAACTATTCGGCTGTGGGATGCCCAGCGAGTCGGTGAGCCCTTGCGGGGGCACACTGATTATGTCAACTCGGTCTCGTTCTCACCCGACGGCACTCGCATCGTCACTGGTTCAAGGGATAAGACCGTTCGGCTGTGGAATGCAAGGACGGGACAACCAGTCGGTGGGCCCTTGCGAGGGCACACTGATTATGTCAACTCGGTCTCGTTCTCCCCGGACGGCACTCGCATCGTCACTGGTTCGGACGATAAGACTATTCGGCTGTGGGATGCATGGACGGGACAGCCAGTCGGTGAGCCCTTGCGGGGGCACACTCATTATGTCAACTCGGTATCGTTCTCGCCGGACGGCACTTGCGTCATCACTGGTTCGAACGATAAGACTGTTCGGCTGTGGGATGCAGTGACGAGGCAGACATCGCAACAGTGCGCCGTGTCAGATCCTTCAGCATTCTCAGATGAACATCGCACGATCGAGGCCACCACTACCATCAAATCGAACACTCGAAACAATCACTTCATTTCCTTCTCGTCCAACTTCATCCATGCGCTCTGCAACACCTCTGAGCTAACGGAGGAAGCATCCCATGATGACGACCACAGTTCTACCCCCTTTTTCCTGAATGGTGACAGTGGATGGGTGGTGGGGCCCAAACATCGGCTCTTATTCTGGGTACCACCTGCTTCTCGAAACCCATTTTATAACCCTGCAACTGCATTAGTGATACCCAGAGGATGTCCTGAGCTTGATTTGAGCCGCATGGCACATGGACAACACTGGCAAAAGTGCCGAGAGGAGTGAGTCTCTTCAAAACCCTTTCCGTGCCCCGCACTTAATAAAATCAACACTTACAGATCTTAATCCTGTAATTATTGCATTCCATCAATTTGATTTTTTTTTTGGAGATTTCACATATAACTTGGATGTAACGTTTACGGTGGATCATACTTTGTATTCTATATAATTCATACCCAGCATCCTGTCAGAGTTCATGGTTGTCCAAGCGAACGACTTATTGAAGCGCGTGACTCTCATGCCAATGTATGATGTTCGTGCCGATTTGTGAGAGCACGTAACGACGGACAAGATATACATACCAATATCAGAGAAGAGGTAAACGCGGTGGCTACCTCAGCGCCGATACATACCAATATTAGAGATGCGTTTGCGCGTGCGCCGTAGATTGTGTTGAACACAGTATCGGTGCTTCCTCATAGCGGACTGTCACGGTGAAGCTGAACAGAGGGACATCGTTGTTGCGGTCATCTGTGGTCGTTCATATTCCCGTTGCACCGAGCACGCTAAAAATCTGAGACAATAGGGCAGGAGGAAATATGTAGTTCATTGTGTGCACTCAGTACAGTACAACGTGTAATCGACGAAAGCGGTGAGAACGAGAGCACCGTGAAAACGAACCGTGTAAGGATGGTGCGAGCAGTGAGACATGCATAAACAGCTGGAGGGGGGGATTCAAAAGCACCGGACAAGAGCAAGCGAATGGGGGGTGAAATTGAGGCAATGGAAAGAGCAGGAGAGATTCCGGCACAAAAGATGACATTGATTTGAGGGTAAGATTGGACACAGGTGCACCAGGATGTCACAGCGGGCGTCCTCGTCAAGGAGCTCTTCGATAGTTGGTTTCTGGAGACTCAAGAGGAAGAGTCTAAGGACTACAATTAAGTTCCATGAATCTGCATTGAACTCGCGATAAATGAGTGACAATGTGAATCTTTGCATATGAGACTAGGAGAAGTAAGCTGCGACCCACGAAGCTGTCGAGAGGGCGTTCATAATATACAGTTACTATGTGTGTCTTCAACGCACACAGGCCAGGAATCCTTAGTCGCGAATCGTAGTCATTGGGTGCATATTGACTATTTCCGTGGCACACTTTATCCTTTCCAATGTAAAAAATAGGAGGACATGATGCATGACGTAGCGGTGCAGGGTGAGGGTGATCATATACGTAGTTAGAGGAGAGAATATGGGGGGCCTTGATGACTGCGAAGCTTGACAGTATATATACTACTTGGAGGTCCGTTTTTGAAACTGCGAATCTGTAGCCTTACGTACAAAGATTATGTAACACTAACAGCTGCCTGTCATGACAACAACATCATGTACTAATGACGAACTCGCAGCTGGCGATCAACGATCAACACTCTTTATTTAATGTGAGCTATTCGCCTTCGATGCGTCTACTTTCATGGAACGTGAGCTTGCTAAGTGCTTCATGTAAATCCTCGGTATAACACGAAAGCCCCCAATGCATTCATTACTGGGAGCGTGCATCCCGATGAAGGGCTGCTGACCGAAGACCGACGCGGATGGAAACAACCACGACTCCTATACCAATCGTTCAATTGTAAGAGCGCGTAATTCCGAGTGGGACAACGCGCTGCAAGACGCAGTCAAGGTCAGGCACTCTGCCTATTATGAAACTGTTGACGACAGCTGTTGACTCGGATTTGTCACATAGTCAATTGCTATCCAACCCTCGTTATTGGGTTACATTTCCAAGGGCATCGCCCTCTGCGACAACCAGCAGCTCTACGACGCAATGGGAGTTTTTGATATCGCTTTCGTACTTTCGAATCGTGATCCGATTACTACCGCCTTTTTACTATTGATCAAGGTATTACCGTACTATTTTCGTAGCCAGTCTTTCATGATAAGACTTCGGTGAATATTTTCCAGGCTGTTGCACTTTTCAATGCCAGTCGCCATGATGAGGCAATGCGAGGAATTCAAGAACTCGCCACCGCTTATTAGCGCTTAGATACACTTCCGTGCAGCGTTGTCAATGTAAGCCTCAGTTCAAACCTCATGAGTCTTCTCACTCTCGAATGCACTCGTCAGTCGTATCTACGTGTGCAGCTGGCAATAATTGCTTTCGATGATGGGGGGTACAGCGAAGCAGCCGATCTACTTAGCGATGACATTCCCAGTATAATCGATTTATCCTCTCGCGGAGCACTTTCTGAACCTAGATTGAAAATATTCATGGTGGTGCGTCACTACGACGCTGCAGAGGCCACTTCCGCTGATTGATGATGTACTGGATAGCTCTTCGACTGGGACTTGTATTCGTTATGGCAAACCGTCAACTAAAGACAGTGCGAAACATTATTCCGCGCAGATCGAGTGTTCGAAGCTGTCGATTCTCATCGGTATATGATGTGTCGCACGATTGAATAGGTTGCGAGTCTCAGTTTCCTCGAATGGTCTACCGGTGAATACGCGAGGGTCTTGGATGATTTGAACATCGAGACTGATTCTGGTGTCGACTGGCCTTCAAGCAGGACTGCACTGCGCGCTGTGTCGCAAAAGGAGATGCTGCTGCCGCCATAAACAATTACGAGACGGCTATTGCACTGTATTCGGCAGCAATCGCGCTGGATTCTTCATGCCACACCCCCTTTGCACACCGCAGTAAGGCAAAGTTTGCGCAAAACTTGTATGCAGAGGCCCTTCATGACGCAGAGAAGGTGATATCCATCATTTTTCCTAGCCATCTTGCTGACCGTCGTACTGATTTCATAGGTCGTGGAACTCGACTCTTCGTCTTGTGTCGGTTACGAACTGAAGCATGAAGCGCTTCAAGGTGCGCAACGCTATGGTGAAGCAGTCCAGGCCTTCAAAATCACGCTCTCCAAGTTGGATGATTCTCAAGACCCGCAGATACGATGTAAGCCCGAAAAGCTCGCCTGTTAAGTCAAAGGTCACATTTTTTGCAGAGCTGCGTCAACAGTATGTCAGTCCATCAGACGTAGAAGACGCTTTTCGAACAGTCATTCACGCGCAACTTGAGAATGCCCACTTCGTCTAATCAACACTTCTACCGGATGTTTGTGCGAGACACAGATTCATACCTTCATCACGAGCAACGAGTATCAGGAGCTTTTGTATTCACTAATGACGCGTGCGCATCTGCAAACGGGGCCCATCAAACAAGCAATGGAGATGTACTTCCTCTCCTGGAGAGAATGAGCTTGTTGATATGAACTCTCAGTCACGAGAGCTAAGGTTGATCGTTTGCCTTGGACAACCTTTTGGCGCAATTTTCCTAGCACAGCAGCGTGGTGGGGAATACAAGAGAATTGTGTCTGATCACAATATCATGGCGCAGGTCAAGGACATGGCTTCTGTTCATGACATGATGGACATCAGGACGCTAGAGATACTATGATTGCATAGATTTCGGAGAATGGGTGTCTCTGACGTGTTCTCATAGATTGCATGGAACGTATGCCTATAAACTTACAACAGGAAATTGCATCCATGTGCGGAATAAAATTTACCCTATGTAACTACACTGCTAATCGGCAAAAACCTGAACCTAACATGCGTAATCATACCTTTATGGGATCTGTGAGAACCCCAGTACTATCACAATATAAACATTTACCAAAGGATTTCCGTCAATGTTGTGACGACGGCATGATGCAAACCATAATAGGATATTGGTAGCGCAGGTCAAGCGGAGATTGAGATCCTCTCTGACGAGCATGGTGTCAGGGACGGCACATTAACATATACTAACATCTTACAAACCATCATGGCCTAACATTGCGACAGGGTCAAATGTGAGGTCTGGTTGACCCCACACCCACGTTGTGCGTTTGCGATAGACAACCTTAGTATTACTATATTTACTCTATAAAGTGCTTCGCAGGTGAGTGGGCAGAACAAGCGCGAGCATACATGTTGATTGATTTGATTTACAAACAACAAGTATAATTTATATAATAATGAAATGCTACAAGTACGGGGGCAAAGGGAAAGGAAAACTAAGCTGAAAATCATCCCATATACTTCTGCGAATTTCATCCAGGATATGCTGGCTGAGAGGGCTATCAGCCGGCATAGTCAAGTTGTCCGCCGTCCAAGACTCGATAAACTTCCCTTCTAAACTGATCTTAGGGTTCCAGTTAGGCCAAGACCCCCGAGGAAAGTCCGGATTAGCGGCAATGAATGCCATCCAGAATGCGTTGCAGCCCCAAGCCCACTCAGGCGCTCGAACGTCTCGAATTGTGTTAACCAGCCAACTTTCTACCTCTCTGGCGAGCACAGACCAGCTAGCCTCACACAGGGGATTGAAAGACGGCGGAAGCGGCAAGAAGGGTATCTATATGAATGCAAGGTTGAATGTGTGTCAGTGCTGTGCGCCATTTGAGACTCACCATGAACTGTGGGACAGACTGCGACTCGACATTTGAAACAAATTCCGTCCATGAAATATGGCGAATTACAGGTACCACCTGCCCTCCAAGTTCGCGTGGTAGTTGAATTGTGACCTGTAGTGGCTAGTAGACAAGGTGAAGGGTGTCAAGGAATCTGAATAAAAAGAGTACTTACAATGGTACCAAAATTCAACAGTGCTGACTGCGCTATACTTCCTTGGAAAGATATGGAGAGAGAAATGGGCGTGAAGCCAGTGCCTTCATTGGCTGGTAGAGGCAAGGTGTGGAGGATACTGGTGACAACAGACATGCGTCGGTGCGGTAAGCGTTCAAATGTGTTCGGTTTCAAAGGTTCGGTTCAAAGTGTTGATCGAAGACAAGGTCATATTCCCACGGATGACGGTCGTTGAAACGTTGAAGCTTGAAGGTCCCCTGTGATCAATAAACGTGTTTGCAGCGTGTCGCCTGTATTTTTACCTCTGGCCTTTGTTTTGAGCGCTCTGAAAGATACCATGGCCAGGACAGGTTGTCAGCGGTCAATTCCCCTTGATCCCCAAGGTACGAATTCTTCTTGTGCCAGTAACAGACTTACAGTAATATTCTTCAGTATTTTCAATCCAGAAGCTCGGTGGATGTGTTATATGCAAGGTCTGCCCGCAGCGCAATGGGAAGCTGCGAGCTATGAAGGCCTGTCATGTTGCTGAGCATTGCGCTACAAAACTTCACAAAGACAGCTTTATTCTTAGTTTGCGCACTCAGGAGAAGAAAAATCGTTCACTGCTTGCCCGGTCACTATCACCTCCCCTCACTCCAGCTGCTCATTCCCGCCTAACCTATGATCTATCACCACCAGAAGACCCAGAGAGACCAACAACACCTTCCCCCCCTTCGGTGACGAGCGCGGAGGATGATGATAACGACCATGACCACGAACAATTACCGCAACTGTGGGATCCATCAACACAAATGTTTGCGATTGAGGAACCCGACCTTTACAGTGAACTTATTGCTGCTCGAAACCGGGGAGATACGCTCTTTACATGCTCTCTTCAGCCGCTCGCAGATGAACTTGGACTTGATGATGACGACATGCTGGACCCTCCTCCCGACGATAATGAATTTGGACTCTTCTTGGAAGACGAAGGTATGTAGATACTAGATACTGCGTATGTCATGCGAGAAATGACTGACTGTGCTGCAGAGGATCACATCAACAATCAACGTATGGATGATTCTACATATCCGTGGCCTTCGAAAGCGGTATGTTTCATTTCATTTTGATCTTCAATGAATTTACGGAACCCTGCTAGACCTTTATCACAGACCTCCTCTTTGGTTCAACTCGCCTGCGATTTTCAGAGGCACAGAAGAAAGCTGTGCTCAGTTGGGCGCGTGAAATGGGCGCTCAAAATGTGCCTACCTTGTATGCGCTTCGCAAAGCTCAAGATCACGTTCGTAGCTGTGTCGGAAATCCAACTTGCAAGGTTACAGCATCTTCCGGTAACATCTTCTATATAAATGCAATCGGCTCTGCAATCGCTAAGGTATGTGCATCTACTTTAGTGTTGACACTGATTGATCCGCCTCACCAGGACTATTCTAATCCTCTCACTCGCTTCTCCATGCATGACTATCCCGAAGATGGGAGAGGGAATATGTCTCAAGTGCACCATGGATCGAAGATGCTGCACGAGCTTCCCGAAGAACTACTAGTCCCATCCGTTCGCGTTAACAACAACATCTACTTCCGGAATGAGCTGCTTCAGTCGACAACTGGATTTTTTATTCCTACACGTTTCTTTCAAGGTAATATCTCTAGTCGCGATGCTGAACGAGCATCATTGCAGGTCCTTGCATTGGGACATCCGGTTGTACGAACGGAGGTATGATGAGCATCTGAGTCTCAATTCCAACATCTTATACTTTTCCAGGCAGGTTTTGCAGTAGATCCCGAGCGTGTGATATTGGAAGTTTCGTCATTTCAGCGGACCTACATAGACTTGCAGACCGACGTACATTTATGCGGGTTTACGTGTAAGTAACTTTTACATTCGTTTAGGTGACTACTCATAAATTTCTAGCGACGTCACAGTCATTTGCTGCAGGAATGCCCAACCCCCTGCGCGAAAAGTCAAATGGGCGACTCGTCCTCACTGTTCCCCTGATAATATTCATGGATGATGTCTCTGGGAATGTGTCGAAGCAGTGGAACAAACATCACGCGGTGTACATGTCTAACGCCTCCATGCCGCGTGAGATGCTTGAAAAGGAATTCTGTGTTCGTTTTGTGTCATCCTCGCCGCATGCTTCACCCATGGAGCTCATCAAAGCCGTCAAAGAATCGATCGCGTTTGTTTGTTTCAATTTCTTTGGTCTATCAGTCATGTTGACGCAGTGTCTGTCAGGGCTGCCGCGGAAGAGGGTATTGTTGCATATGACTGCAAACACAGAGATGAAGTGATGCTCATCCCTTATGGCCTATTCGAAGCAGGAGATAACCCCATGCAGGCGGAAGAGTGTAGCCACGGCGGTTTACACTGCAATTACTTCTGTCGCACATGCAAGGTAGGAGGGACGATGTCTATGAAACAGTCTGATGAAGGGTATCTTAAACTATTCGAGGTAAGCCTTTGTATTTGCTGGTGATGGACTTTCTGAAGTGGTACATCAGATTGGAGAGCTTCGTCGACCGGAAGAAACGATTCAGCAGATTCTCGAGCAGATTGAGCTTTCGAAGTTGTCTGGTGGAACTACAAAAGTCCAGAACGCTGTCTCGTTGACTGGCACCCGTGACACTACCTCCGCATCAATAGTAGACCGCCTCCTGGAACTCGGGAAGCGTCTGCGGAAACGAGAACCTGGGAAGCCGGCAATCAACGAACTGAGAAGTCCGACAGACATTGGAGAGGGAGTACGAGGAAATGCTCGGTGGTCTCTCCGTGGAAGATCATATTAACCCTTTGCTTGACATGCCAGGGCTCAACATCCATCAAGACACGCCAACGGAGATTCTCCATACCATTCTCCTTGGCGTCGTGAAGTATTTTTGGGGTCAGACCATCTGGATCCTCGACAAAGCGCACCTTGTCAAGACGTTCCAAACCAGATTGGACAATATCAACAAAGACGGCCTCAACTCACCCACTCTTGGCGCAGAGTATATCTGTCGGTACAGCGGTAGCCTGATCGGCAAACACTTCAAGAGTCTTGCTCAGCTCATGCCTTTTCTTATATACGATCTTGTTCCATCTACTGTCCTGAATGGATGGACCGTCATTGGACAGTTGGTAGTCTTGCTGTGGCATACGAGAATTGATGATATTGAGGAATATCTAGTATGCTACCTTCCCCAACCCTGATCCACGAATACAAACTCATTTCATGTCTGTGATACCAGACTCGTCTTAC
The DNA here is from genome assembly GCA_016647755.1 of Suillus subluteus. Lineage (NCBI taxonomy): Eukaryota > Fungi > Basidiomycota > Agaricomycetes > Boletales > Suillaceae > Suillus > Suillus subluteus. The sequence continues at coordinate 54,619 of JABBWI010000292.1, read as the reverse complement.
GCGCACCATCGACGATTTCCTCAATATCTCAGTCCAGTGTGCGCCCAGTATCATCCTCACCAAATCGAAATTTCATTTTCTACTCCATATTCCGGCCTATATCCGAAGGTTTGGGCCACCTATCTTGTTCTCGACCGAACGCTTCGAGTCCTTCAATAGTGTTTTCCGACTTAGCTGCGTTCATAGCAACCGTCAAGCTCCGAGTCGCGACTCATGCAATGCGTTTGCGTATAACGATATTCTCAAGCATGTCGCCACTGGGGGTTTTTGGATGGAGTCAAAAAGCAAGCGGTGGATGCACGCTGCTCCAGGTGTCCTCAACTATATTGCCAATCACCCAGAGCAGCGGCACCTCTTGGGTGTTCCCACAGTGCACGAGAATCATCCAGGTGAGTTCGTTGCAATGCGTCCATTCTTAATTCTCATATATGTAATTTTTGAGGCACTGTATTTCAAGCGTCTTCGGTCATCGCTGTGAATGGGGACAAGGTCACCATTGGAAAATATGCAATTTTACGTGGCAATGAGTTGTCTATCGGAAAGATCGTCGAAATAATCGTTTCCGAATCTAACACTCGTCTCGCAACTCACGTCGTCGTCCGGCCTCTTCATTTTCTACCCGATATCCACCCCCAGTTGCGATTACCTCAGTTGCAACTTGCCGATGAAGACCGCTTGCTGTTGCCCTCGGACATCTTATCTGCTGTAAACGTACAGCATGACTGTGCGTCATCGAGCTGCGACGAGTTTGTATCTGTCAATACACGACAAGAACGCACTGAAACGACGAAGATGAAGACATCACTTATACATAAAAACACCGGCCGTTTCGTCTTAAATGCCCATTCACTGCACAATTACGCCCTCATTTCCCAGGTCATCCCCCACCCCCTTCGCATGGCAATGAACCTCCCTTATTTTCCAAACTCCCGAGAAGTACGGTTGAAAGCGGCAAGGGCTGTCAGAGCAAAGAAGGCTGGAAACCCAGCTGAAGGTACTGGTAGCGCCCCCCCAGTATTTGAACGCACTACCCGGAAGTCCAAGCAAGGTGGAAAGGGTAAGAAGGCGCAGCAAGTAGCTGCGGGTCCCTCCTTGCAACCACCCATCCCCCCGACGCCAGTACATTTAACCGCTTCCCATCCTCCTCCGATACCAGCATATGCAGGCCCCTATCATCACGCAATGCAACCACCCACTGGCATCCCCCCGACGCCAGTACATTTAACCGCTTCCCATCCTCCTCCGATGCTAGCATATGCAGGCCCCTATCATCATGCAATGTACCCATCGCCGTATGTATTCCCCCAAGGCCCCTTTATGTACCCACTTCCTTCCCCTGCAAATACTCATTGGCATGCGGGACCCTGAATATGACGAGGTCTATCATAGGCACATACTCCTAGTTACATGTAACCTCAGTCGGACAAAAATATTATTCATTCAAACATGCGATAAAACCGATAGAACCGATTAAATCTATTTATAGTATAGACGGCGAAAACAGGTGGTATCAGGCTGTCCGCTGTGGAGACCAGTCAGCTTTGCCACCACCCACCAGCATCTTCAGAAACCAATATTAGTATCATTGCAATATGACTGCAGATATCGATGTTCATGCATTCTATGTTGAAAAGGCTACCGCTGCCTCTTATCGGGTTGGGGACTCAATCAACAATATTGGCCAGTTGAGAGCCAGTCTCCAGCGCCAGGCTAGTCTCAAGTTTGACAGAGAATGGCTACAACCTCCTGATATCCATCCTGATCCAAGTTCTGTCCTTCTCGCTACAAGTAAGTCTGTTTCTGTTAACATGGATATTTATTCATACTGCCTCCAGATGTGCATGGTACCGCCATACTTGAAGATAATTCAATGACCCTCGAGAGCGTGTGCGATTCGGCAAACCACATTCTTGCTATCATTCCCTCCCGGCAGTTAGACCCCTCCAATTCTCCCTCGGTCGCAGCAATCATGACCCAAACCTTGGCGAGTCCCGCCCACGGGAAACACCAAGAGTTAGTCAACCTAGTGCTATCAATGAATAATGCACTCGAGCTCAAGGACCAGATGAGGAACGAACAACAGGCCGACTTTCTTGAAATACTGCAGACGTTTCAACGCGATCAATTGCAGAGGGACGAGGAGGCGAAACAACAGTTCCAGCGATACGCCAAGGATGCAGAGCGACAACTGAAAGACACTCAGCGACAACTGAAAGACACTCAGCATCAAATCAACCTCCTCAAGCAAGAACGCAGCCTTGACCAATCACGAATCAAATTTTTGGAGGACAGCTTGCAAGAAGATAGATCGCGGATCAAGGACCTGGAGGATGGTCAACAAGAGGATAAGTCACAGATCAAGGACCTGGAGGGATTGCTTAGGGAGGAGAAGAAGATCCGGATGGAGGAGGGGGAGATCGCGGAGAGAGAGAAGTTATCCATACTATTAAGGATCCAGGAGATTGAAGACGAGCACATTGAAACTGCTGGGTGGGTCAGCGGTGCGGTAAGTATCAAACATTTAACTCAATAATGGCGCTTGAACAATTGGTTAGGATACCAAACTCCTGGATCGCATCTTACTCCGCCACTTACTCGATCTCGCGCAAGCGAAGCTAGCCACTGCGTCTGGACTTCCCAAGCGTGAACACAGCTTTCGCATTACGCAGTCATTCCTCTGGAGGGAGGCACTGGCTTCCTTCCAAACAGCTACTGAGCGCTTGCAAGCTGCCCGTAAACTGTTGAATGCACCAGGGTTGACGCTTGACGCTGCGACGAAAAAATTTGTCTCATCCGACACCGGGATGAGTCTTGTGGTCCAGAAACCATCGTTGATTCGTGACATGGGTGATAGCGTAGCACACCCTAAGTACGTATCAAAAGATGCATACAAAAAAATCATCGCGCGGCACACTGTCGCTGGTGATCACGCCGGACTTCATGCTATCTTGGAGTATGTTAATCCTGTATCCCAGTCGAACTGATTTTACATCATGTATCATTCACAGCATCGTATTTTTAGAATTTTCCTTCAGCACAAGTCATGAGTAGGAATAGGCAGATTTACCAATGTATGCGTATACCAATGGATTTTTAGTCACGTGTCAATGTATCACGTTCGGACTGACTCGGAGTTTCTCTGTTCGGTGTTCATTGCAGCAGTGCTTTCCTGGATTATGAGCTATCTCAGTCAATTCCGACTCCAGCAAGCACCTGTACCTGTGCTTCCTCGAGCTGCTACGTCTAGCCCGCCATCATCTCCACTTGCAGCTCGAACACCACTTCGGTCTGTAACCCGAGGCGAGGTCAGAAGACGAATTGAATCCACGGAGTCACTGGAGGCTGAAATTAAGCGGCTCAAAACTAGTGCTACAGATGTTTGCAGGACTAATGGATTACCCGATGATGCATTAGAACAATTTGCTACAGTAAGTTATCAGGATGTACAGTATAAGCAGTTGTTAACTTCAATCACGCAGAAAACCGAAAAGGAGATGCTACTAGATGTCATGGGACATCTCATTGCCCTAAACAAGCAAAAGGCGAGAGACGATGCTCGTGAGCTCGTTAGCTCGGCGGAATTCAAGGTACAGGTCCGACTCTCCTATTTTTTCTACTCTTACATTACTTCAAGCAATCACTCGCCGAGAGGCTTCGCGCCTGCCTATTGTCTCCGAATCTCTCGGGATACGTGACGCACTTGTCTCAAAACCTCTTCGTGAGTTTTTTCTAAATTATTTAACGAATAAAAACCAACAATCTTCAAGGAATTCGTAAAGAAACACCCTACTGTATTCAGAATACCCCTTGTCGCCCTGCAGGATCTCGAGCTTATGAATAAGTTGGATTCGATGATCAAGGAACTGCTTACGCAGCAGCGTGGAAGCATGAAACAAAAGGTTTGTGAATTCCCGAGCTGTTATTGTATTTTTAACACTTTGAACACAGATCCTTACTTCCGTCGATAGAGGGTCAAATATCCATACACTCTGTCGGTCATTATCGGGTAACTGTACCGAGATTACTTCAGCACACTGGTCTCGTGTGGCCTTTCTGGCAAGTCGATTCATGACTCCATTATGTTTTGCGCTCACTCACTCTAATCTAGCGTTCTTCGCTGATTCAATTCCGGACTGTTGTTGCAGAGAGTGCAAAGCTTCAGGAGGAAGTCCCTTTGAACAGCAACCACGATGTGCCGGCAGATACGGAAGGTGACGATGTCGATCCCAGCCCTTCAGCGATCACGCAGTGCACTTGGACGTTTAATCAATACTGGAGCTACATCGACATTCTTTTAGATGAACTCAGGGAGGATGCTAGGACGAATACATCCACAACTCAGGCAGCTGAAGAATTTGTTAAAAAGTGCGTTTTGCTGCTTCTCAAATTTTATGCGTTAATTTGATCTCATCATTGATTTGCATAGATTTTTTACGGAGGTCCTCCAAGCTGACTTACGAAAATACCCAAGTACAACGTCCCTCGCACCATCCCTTGACTCTGTGACTGTGGACTGGCAAAAGACGATCCATAGCAAACTTATTTGGTGATTGCTCTGCTATGACCTAGTATACTTTAGATACACCGTGATAATAATGATGGGTTGCTCTCATATTTTGCGCCGTCACCTGCCAAACCACCTGTAATACTGGCTGCGCTGTCACTGCAAGTATATATATATATATATAGTTGAATTTCAATGTCATCGTGATATACATGCAATGACGATGAAGTGTTGATAGAACCTGATGTTAACCTTACTTACATGTTACGGCGCTAATATTGTAGTATCATTTCGCTTCCTTGGTTGCTTGGCCCTTGCGCAGACCTTGTGCGAAGGTTGGCTCGGCTGTCAGCAGTACCGAGGAAGGTCAGTATTGAGGTTATATTTGGTTCGTGGTCTATGCAATATTTCCGGAAATCCTTCTGTTGACCATAACCCTATGTAAATGTGTCACAATCCTATTTTTGGGTCATGACAACGTTTGTGACAATTCTCAGTGTAGCTATATATATGATAGTGCTTTCTGTACTCGTGTAGAATATTCGCTTTATGTAAAAAATAGCGTACAGAAGTATCAGCACTGGGCTCCACCACTCAGAGGGTGCCCTTACTGATCTGGATGAGTAGAGATCCGGAAACAGGTCGTTTATGGACCCAAATCTAACGAGATCCGATAAACGTGACTATGTCCGACAACGAGACTAAACTTAGAGACCGCACGGTCGCAATGAATGTGATCGAACTTTCAAGTAGAGTTACCGCTTCGGGTCGCGGCGGAACGCTTGGCGAGAGAAAGTTTCAAAGCACTAAAAATTCGCGTGCACTACACCCAACTTGAAGCTTCTCTTGCTGCTTCGTTCGACCCTCCACAAACCTCTCCAGTTTAGTTAGATTCTCTTATCGAATATGTCAGAAGCTGCACTCGAACGTCAGATTCGTCCCATCTATGGTTGGCCATCGTTAACGCGTATGCAAGTCGGAACTGACCTGTGATAGATGCTCTGGACCATGGATCAAACAAGTCTGCTATTAATGCATGCAATAAAGTGCTCAAAAAGTATACTAATAATACTCTTGTTAAAGTATGTGCCCTAGTATCCCTGTGGAGGCGGTTTAACATTTCATCCATGTAGGCCCTGAAAGCACTTGCATTGACGCGTTCGCAGAAAGTAGAGGAAGCGTTAGTTCTATGCGACGAGATCCTTGCTGCCGCTGTCACGGATGATTCCACACTATCCGTGATGACGCATGTCCTCAAGGGCCTTGCCAGAAGTACATGATGGTCCCTAGCTCCTGCTTGCCTGTATTGAACTCATCTTGTAACAACAGATTCCGACATGGTAGCCATGTTTGATAACGCGTTTAAGCAACAACCTCACAGCGAGGAACTCGGCGCACAAACGTTCTTCGCTCATGTGCGAACTGGCAACTGGAAATCTTGCCAACAGGTGAGTATTTCCAACTGCTCCTTCTCCTGTACACAAGTCGAATCGTGTTGTCCCTAAGGTTGCAACCCGAATGCACAAGCAGTTCCAGGGGGACCGATACGTATACTGGGCCGTGACAGGCGCAATTCTCCAGGTTTGTGCATCACATTGTGTTGCAAATAACTCGTTCTAATTGTGGGGAGGTAGGCGAATGACCTTGGCACTCCTCCAAATATTCGCACATTGCTCTACAAATTGGCTCACCGTCATGTCACATCATGTCCGACGCCATCATATATGGCCGTGGACCGCTTCCACTTGCATCTGATCATCCTGCAGGAGCTTCAACTGTGGGATGAAGCAAACACCTTGCTGGAAAGTGATATCGGGAAGTCGATCTGTTCAGCCAGTCTTGTGTGTAATGAGACTCGCAGGGAAATCTGGCGCAAACGCGGTCTATACAAGGACGAGGGGGATCGGGCTCAAGAGAAGATCAAAAACAAGTGAGCGGGCATAATGTGTTACTTTTGATGTAATCTAATGTGCACTTCAGTGACCGGAATTGGCTGGAGTTCGTTTCAGTGATCGATGCCGCTTTTGCTTCGGTGCAAGGGTCCGATGTCAGCGAAGAGGGGAAGTCAGAGTGCTCAGAGAACATTGCGAAAACACGCGATTTCTTGACCGAAATCGCCAAGGCAGATGGTTCAAATAACCGTTCTGCCTCCTTGGCACTTTTGGAGCTCGAGAAAAACGCGTTTTCCCACGGAATATCCTCTGGTATGATCCTTGCTTTGGGACCTTAAACACTGATTTTGGACTTTGACAGATGAGAGCACTCTGGTTGACTCGATGGAGAACTACTTCTCCCAGTTTGGCGATAAGGCGTGTTGTTTCGAAGATTTGCGGCCTTGTGTAGACCTTGGTGCCGACGCGAAATCGCGGTGGATAAGCTTCCTTGCATCTCGAGAATCCTCCTTTGTGCGTACTGTTTTTCCATCTGGGCTTTCCTGTGTCCTAAGCTCGTTTGGTAATGTAGGCTACTACGGGGGATCTGCAACGGGTGATAAATGTTCGGAAGTTACAACGAATCAGTCTTACGGCTTCAGAACTATCCACAGACAAAGAGTTGTGTTTGGCATCCACCTATATCGAAGAGTACATGGCGGGAGTAGAGTTGGGTTCCAGCTTGCCTGTAACCGAACTTCAGCCGGCCGATGATCTCGCGATCCTTGTCGGACATGCGTTTGTCAGCCTGTGGACAATGACCAAGGACGAGAGCTATCTATACAATGCCGCCGTTGTGCTGGAGTTCGCTTTGACGAAGAGTCGTATGTCGTTCCAGATTCGGTTGCTACTTGTACGCATATACCGTCTACTTGGTATGTGTTCCTATGGATGTTCCAAGGTCTTATACTGACGAGTAACTTACAGGAGCCTCATCATTGGCTCTGGACCACTACCGTGCCATCAATATAAAACAAGTCCAAAATGACACTCTTTCCCACTTTCTTCTCACACGGGCATTGACCTTCTCCCTTTCTGCAACTGGAGACCTGACATACCCTTCAGAATGCATAGAATCAAGCCAGATTTATGTCAGTAATTCCCAAGATGTAAGTACCCTTCTTGTATATCAGCCTCTCTCTCATTTTTCATAGACCCCGGATTTCATCATTCGTGCATTCACATCAGAGAAGTACAGTCAGGTCAGATTTTTATACTCTTATGCTTTCAGGATAGTTACCCTCCACAGATACCAGAATTTGTCTCTTTTGACGACAAGTTGGAGAACTCCCTCCAACGTGACGTCGTTAAGCTTGAGCACGTTCGCATGCGGATGACCCATGAACCTATCAATTCTGATTTGATTGACATGGAACTGATAGAACTGAAATTTGTCTTTGATCGTTGTAAGCCTTGGCCTCCAGTGTCATACATGTACGTTTTTGACTCCTGTTCTCAGTCCACCATGACAACCGGGACTTTGGCATGCTGCCCAATTATCAACCAGCATGTCAACCTTCGCTGAACGACCAGACCCTGATGTTTGGCAGCTCGACTGGAGTATGCTATTTTTCTGTGTCGATATTTGCATTTATTGACCTTCTTCTCAATAGCAAGGATGGTTGTGGTATTTCATCAAAATCTACATACGTGCTTTGCAGCATGCTAGTGATCTGGATGATATTGTCGAGGAGAAGCTACTGATTGGTGACCGGCCAAAGAAGAGCCCAGAACCAGAAGTCCAACTTCCTCTCAGGGAACGTCTAGCTATCCGAAAACCTGAAGAAGCAGCAGAGGTAGGATATTATGGTCGAGTCATGATTCACGTTAACAACTCATTAGTTGACGGCTGATGAATTGCAACTTATGGAATGGGCCACTGCTGTCAGTGACTGGCTCGAGCCCTACCATGACTACACTCGCCCGCCTCCTGCGGTGGTTCTTGCTGAGGCCAACAAGCAGAATGAGCTTAGGACCGGGCTTCCGCTCAGGGGTGTTGACCTCAAAGCCCTAAATGGTGACGCCAACGCCAATGGTCATGCAAAGAAAGATGAAGAAGCTCCTCCTGTCAAGGAACCGCCTCAATTGGTGGCACAGTTCTTCGAGCGTACGTTTAGTTTTCCTAGGTTGGCTCACTGCTCACTCTTTTCACAGATATGCACGCTCGCTTCGTGCAGTTACAACAGAGTCAGAGCCTCCCCTCGGACCTACTACATGTAGCAACACTCACCCAAGAAGTACACTTTCGCTCGAGTTCTAGTCTACGCTTTGTTCACTTTAAGTCTAGGCCTTCCTTCTCTTTGCGGTGGAATCTCATCGCTTCAAGACCGCATCTGTTGTCAAGATTTACAAATTGGGGGCAGTAAGTGGAATGATAGGCTTTAATAAAAAGACGTGTCTTAACCCATCTCCTCACATTTCAGCTCGTGCAATCCCTCAAGGATATTCGCTCCAAGGCCTGCACGGTACTCAAGACAATGTCGAATGACCTTTTGAAGATAGGCGAGGTGGCCGGGTCTGCTGAACGACGGAAGATCTTCGTTGAGTCTTGTAAACCCATCGCCGACTTCCCGAAGGTAGGCGTGCGCTTTCGATCATCAAATCATGCCTTGACATCATTCGTTAGTTGCATCATGATTTTGTGCTCAATATTGCAAAGAACGTCGGCGAGTCGCGCAAGAAAGTACTTGAGGGCGTTGGTAAAGGAATGGTCAAAATTTGCACCAATTATGGCCAGTAAGCCGGCCCTCCACTTTCGATACTGACATTGCATATACTACTTTACACCTACTCCCCACTCACTACTCATGCTACTGCCACACTACGTACTTAGGTTTGTCGGATGTAATTGTGACATTGAATTATGTCATGCAATACGCGTGACTTGTGACTCTACGCGTTTCTATCGTGTCTTGCTCACTGCGCCATCACGATAAATTCACTCACTAAAGGAACGTCAACGAGATGAGTCAATGTGAGCAGTCATACTATCTTTGAAAATCCTACTAATTAGGCTGGGAAGTCAACGACTACTACGGAAACAGTGGTGCTGGAGGTGGAGGTGGTGGTGGTGGATTCATGACTGGTGGATCGCCATATGGAAGCGCAAGCGGTAGCCCGGGAGGAGCTAGTCGAGTACGCTGCATATAACCATTCTAATTCTCTCCTAAACTGAGTGCAATATAGAGAACCGAGATAGCCCACTCCTTACGACCTCTGACTGTACTTCAGCTCCTAAATGCAACCCAGGCTCATTCGGACGCGGAATGGATGCTGGATGATACAGAACTCGGCCAGGTAATTTTTTACATCCATTTTCGTGTAGCTAGCTGGACGAATCGCGAATTTGCAGGTCACCGTCGTCGGCCACGTCGTTTCAATACAGAGCCAAGCCACCAACAACTTATACTGGCTCGACGATGGCACGGGTCGCATCGAAGCCCGACATTGGATTGACTCCTCAATAGAAGAGAGTGGAACGGGGTCGAGTGCCATCACGTAAATTTCCTCCTTCGCAGGCCGCAGTGAAACTAATGCGAGGACAGTGAGGGATCATACGTACGTGTATCTGGCACGTTGAAAATGTTTGGCAGCAAGCGATACGTAAATGCGACTCATATACGGCCAGTCAAGTCGCCTCATGAGATATACTTCCACCTTTTGGAAGCGATGACGGTCACACTAATATGGGCGAAAGGAGCGGTACGTTACACCAAATTACAATACCACTGATCTGATCTTCATGAACAGCCCCCTCGTGCTGGACAAAATCCAAAAACAATTCCACAGGCCCAGGCTGCCGGACCCCCAGCAGCTGGAGGCTCTGCATACGCAGTTCAGTCGCATTCCCCGGCTACGAACAACAACCAATATTCCCATTTGCCGAAGTTGGAATATACGATCATAACGTTCATGCTGAACCAACCTTCTAATGAGGAAGGCGTGCACGTTGGTTCTATTGCGCGTGCTGTCGGAGGTAATGCTGTCACAATCAGGTATGTCTCACAAGGCATGCTCGGCTCCGCTGGTCTGACGCAATTCCTAGTAATGCTTTAGATAAACTCATGGACGACGGCCTCGTCTTTACTACTATTGACGATTCGCACTTCAAGGTTGCTGATTGATGGACCTACCATGGTCGTGTACTTCTGACAATGAAAGTTGCTTAGGTAGTGTTGAAACTGCCGAGACTCTTGTTCGATTCCTTGAATCCTGATTGATGTAGTCGTTCGTTTTTTTTTCTGCAAGACAAATATCAGTAATTACCTCAAAATGGAAGAATGGTAAACATTGTTACACAAAGGTCTCCAAAGTTCGAACTTCGAACTTCAAGCTTCAGGCCTCAGGCCCAAGGCCCAGGCCCAGTAGACAGTGTCGATCAGGCGGCCGCCACTAAGCTGGAAACGGTTTCGATGCGTCTCCGTAGTGCTCACAACGATGGAAGACTGCGAACCTTTGCTAGTGGAAACAACAATCATCAAGTCATCTGAAACAGAATCAATCAGACCGATCACGGTTTACCAAGCGTTGCAGGCGGAACGCTTAGCCAACGATGTTCAGTTCTCGCTTGGTGGGGCCAAGTTCGATAAGGCGAGTCACTACTATTTGAATGTTTCTGAAAGATCAAACATATTCAAATCCCTGAAGGTCATGCTGGTCACCCATGTCATGTTACGTACCAGTGATGCTCGAGGTGTTTATGACCTCGATGATGGCACTGGGAGAATATATGGGTCACGGAGTAACACAGCAGGACAAGATCATGCCGCGTTCTCGGCCATGATACGACAATTGTGCGTCGTGGTTTCAAGTTACAATATAATTCAATTTTCTAATCTTATCGTCATCCATCAAGTGACAACAGTCTAGCTTGTGTCAAGGGCAAACTTATCCAGCGTGGCCAGCAAAAAATAATCGATATTGAGTCCATGATTGGGGCAGGATATCATCAGGCTATGTATCATACTCTTGATTGCATGAAGACAAGTTTGATGGTCGAGAGGCACAAAGGACAGGTATGTGCATATTCCGGATTCATGATTGACATATGTATTCCGACTTTACGCAGGCTCACAACACAGACGAGATGCTTGTCGTCCAAGAATTCAAAGGGGATGCGGAAGACTCGATGGCAGCCGACTCGCGAGCATTTGAACAATCTTATCGTTCATTTTTTGATCTGCCCCAGAATGATGAAGGTAGAAATGTCAGCTCTCCTCAGACTCCTGCTGGGCCGTTACCGCGGTATGGCGATCATGATGAGGGTCTGAGTTCCGCATCGACCTCAAAGCAAGCTGCATCCCAACTTCTTACACCACTTCTCGCACATGAGCCTGAAACTCCTCATTCTGCCATTGTTCGGGTGGCCCATCCTTGCACAGTCATGCGAACACCGAGCCCCCTTTCTTCCTTTGGCTCCTCGCTCCAAATTAGTTCTCAGTATTCTCCACAATATTATAGCCAGCTAGCCCAATTGACAGCGACACAACTCGCTATCGTGTCCAGCCTTTATCAGCTCCAGGGTGATGCTATCTATGGGGTTTGGATAACTGATGTGTACGAGCGCGTGACACAGGTGATTGAGATCACTCAGGAAGAATTCAGGTAAATGGATTGTGTTCATCATCGTGATAGTCCATGGTTTATTATTTGCGATCAGCACCGACATAGAGTGGCTTCTCGAAGAAATATACATATTCAGACCACTCGATGATGACCGCATTGCGCTCACGCCTCGCGCATCAGTTTAGTTTCATCACCTGCACATATCAGTGAGTCCCACTCAATTCAACGGAGCTTTCCTTGGGGCAATGTACTCATGAGTATCCATCAAGCCCCATTCAAAATATATCAGGAATGCATTAATGAGACATTGGGAGTCTTGGCATTTGAGCTGTTACATACTTAGTTGTGAAATTTGTGCAAAGTCCACTTTGATATCATGCGTGACGAAAAAGGCAACTCCGAAGTACTGGTGTAGTACTTTCAGCTATACCCCCTGCACCTTTGCTGCGTGTGCCCACCTGGCTCGATACGTACTCCTACAATATTATGCAGAGTACTAGGTCATGAATCAATCTCGATCTTGAACGCATCTTCAAGTGACGCCCATTATCATGTCTACTTGGTATCCTTCCTGGTTCTCTGGGCTTCCGTCGTTCGACTTCTCCTTACCCTCTGCAATTCAGCGTCGGTTTCTTTCATTCGTTCTCAAGAAGTCACTGGGACATTTTCTAAAGCCAGGGCAGCTCGATCTTCATCAGATAGACTCGCAGATAGGCTCTGGGGTTGTACAAGTAAGGGATCTTGAGCTAGATGACCAGGTTCGGGTTTTACCTCTTGGTCTAACTGTCCATTCATTGACTACTCCAAAGGCGATCAATAAACTTCTTGCAGGATCACCATTCAGACTTCACGATGGTTCCATATCTTGTGTAACTGCACGAATACCCTTCCCCAATCCTCTCACTTCCAGTGTAGGGCTTTCGGTACAGTCACTACACCTCACATTGCATGCCACCCCTCCATCCGACCTCGGCTCTCCAAACAGTGTAAATCTTGCCCAATCTGTTGCATCAGTAGCAGAGACATTCATCCACGGCGAGCTTACCCCTCGGGAAGAAGCCACGCTCCGAGAGTCTTTACATCCAGATTCCCGACCTCAGCACGCTTATGATGAGGGTCATCACCTTCCCGGAGGATTAGATTCATCTACCCGTGTACACCCTCAAGAAGAAATTGGCATTGATTCTGACCCTTCTGGGGTATCCCTATTTGCCACCCTCTTCGAACATTTACTTGCACGCTTCGAGTTCTCTGCTGCGGACACGAAAATAGTCATTGTCCATCCCGGACACTCAAGCTTTACCCTGTCAATACCAGAAATTGCATATAGTACGGACTCAAGTGTCCCAAAGCAGCAAAGTACTGGAGACGAGCCATCGAGCAACGTTGCTCTTGAAAGATCCGCACGGAATGGTCACACACGTATAGTCTCGATATCAGGTGTCACCATTACCTCTCGGGACATTCGAGCTACTTTACAGAACCCTGTCACCTCGCCACGAACCATGTCGCCTGTGTCGCTCACTTCGTCCCATGTCACGCTGCACGATCATCAGCAGGCTCCTCGTCCGGTGTCACCCGCGTCCTCTTATTCCTCCATTGACGAAGACACGCAGATGATGATGTCGCAGTCCATTGTTGCTTTTCCACCACGTAGTCAGTTTCGGGCTTCTCCGTCTAGCTCAGTTCTCAGTAGCATGTATCAGAGCGCGGTCTCTACTGCTGGCTGCTCTTCAACCACCCCCCTTGAGCCTCTCGGCAACTTTGGTACGGGAGATATAGCTCAACCTCGCTCGTGCGATCACATAGCAGGCAATCGAGAGTCTGCCCATGTACCTCACTGGGCTACAGAAGATCTTGTTTTTTCTGTTGGTGCAGACCCTATCGTGGTTCGACTACAAACGCCACCTGGTTACACAAAGCATGACGTCGCGCATCCTTCGACTCTTGAGATAGTTTCGCCTCACACGGAAAACATCGCGGTCAAGCAGGACGAAACCTTATGTCTCAGCGTCAGTGTTGGTATCATGTCATGTGCTCTTCGGGCTTGTCACGTTCGCATGCTATTGGAAATGCTCAATTACTGCGGATCCAAGAATGCTGGTACCACTCCCCAACACCCTGAGACCACACCAAGCCCGCCGACCCTCCAGTGCGGCTTGCACGCAAGTCTAAATATCCGTGGAATTGTGACCCTTGTGATCACTGAGGCCCTAGATCAGGAGGTTCCTTCGTTTGAAGCATTTTTCCAGTCTCCACTTATCCCTCCAAGATTGCCTTCGACATACTTACGCGTATTGTTGGAGAATGTTACGGGCTCTCTTGATTTATCTGGGGCTCCTGGAAATAAGACTGATGCAGCACATATTTCTCCGATAACATCCAACATACTCCTCTCAAATCTCTCGGTCTTCATGTACCACACTTCCAGGACTGTCGAGAAGGACGCGGCGCAAGTTTCGCTACCACTCCTGATTACAGATCATCGTCTGCATAATCAATATATTGTCAGTCATTGTCGCCCGTTTTTCTCTTCGACAACCGTTCCAGCGCAGCCGCTTTCCGAAGTAACATTGCCGACTTTTGAGGTGGTGGATTGGACTGCTGTGAAGCTTGCAGGAGGCTCTTCGAAGTTATCGACCTGGAGAGTAAAGTCATCTACAGGGAAAGATCAGCTAGTACACAGTCCACCGTCGAAATTTTCTGCATTTCCGACATCTCCAAAACCACCCACGGCGGCGTTGTTGAGTGAAGAAGAACTTAAGGAGCTGTCCCTTTCCAGTGCTATTACCTTCACCGCTCGCGTCACCCCTGCGACTACCCGTTCAGGGGGTTTGACCGACATCTTGGTTCGAATTGCACCATTGCACGTGTTCTTCGACGTCGACATCATGCTTGAGGGCGGCGGTGTGCTCAAGTTTCTTGACGAGGTCCTAGCAATTGAAGGATCTCCTACTCGGGACGCTTCGGACACATCCCAAGGGCGTAGTTCACTGGACGACACAGAAGAGGAGGATTCAGCAAGCGATGATGAACTTGACACTCCATTCATAACACCAAAGCAACTCGAACGCGAGAGGGAGAGAAGACGCTTGGAAAGACTTGTCCTCGAGGATTTGGATTTAGACATCGACTATCGGACCGGGGCACCAGCGAGACAGAGACCCCACAGCAAGCGAGTCACAAACACCAAACACAAGGTAGATGGGAACGTAATCTGCAGTTGTGTGTTATATATCTGACTTATCATACTATTTGCTTGTAGCCCAAGTCCAAGCAGACGTCGCATCCGAAGATCACCATTATCCTACCTGCCCTCCGCGCTGAGGTTCGATGCAGATCACCATCCCTTCAGCCCTCCCGATCAGGAGGCATTATACTGGATCTCCATGACGTACAGGTGTCTAACAAACCCCTTGATCAAGAATCACCGACTATCAGATTCGGGGATGTTGGTGAATCAAGGAATCCCAGCGTCAAAAATCTGCCAGGACAACTTCTGAGTGGTCAGATCAAGGGAATTGTTTTATCGTATGCGCCCGTAGGAGATTCAAAGGCGCATGCATTCATATCACTTGGTTCCTTGCCACGAGCGGATGACGTTCACCCCGGATCGGCTTCATTGCTGTTGTCGGAACAGGCGCCGGACTCACTTCCTATTCGCTTTCAATTGGCGCAGGTAGCTCCATCAAAGGTTGCTGTTTCTTCTTCGACGCATAGGACTTCAATCATCATCAATGTCCCATTGGTCAACGTCGTTCTTGAAAAACCAGTCT
Source organism: Suillus subluteus (assembly GCA_016647755.1). Taxonomy (NCBI): domain Eukaryota; kingdom Fungi; phylum Basidiomycota; class Agaricomycetes; order Boletales; family Suillaceae; genus Suillus; species Suillus subluteus. Next base: position 38,843 of record JABBWI010000292.1, on the reverse strand, counting down.
TCGATGGATTGCAAATTTGGGCTGACAGTGTCACACAAGTGGTAACCACTGCCGCGGAGGAAACTGAAACTGAAGTCGCTCAGAGTCGCAACCCGAGCCTGATTGGCAGTAGGTTTTTCGCCAAATCAAGGCGCGTTGGGAGTCGTGGTAGTGACGAGAGCAGCTTCGGCACTATCGCGCCAACGCCGAAACAAAGCGAGACGGCTGTGAAAGTGATCATTGCTGAAGGTAGAGTCGATTTTGGCTTCAGTTATTGCTCACGCTGATATCTTCGAAATGCAGCTCTAGTAAGAATACTGATATCCCGTTCCCAAACATCCGCACCCTCAATTCGTCCTTTCGACATATCCGCCTCAGACATTGACGTCCTTGTTGAACTGAAACTTGATGGCAAGGTTGTGGAATCGCAAAGATATATCTTCGAATTCTCACTTCATTTTCTTTCAATTAGGATGAGACTGTCATAACCTCGAGCTTGATGGACCTTCACGTCGGGGAAGTATCGCCAAAGTGGGAGCTCGTACCTCTCCTCGTGCTGACATTACCTCGCAGTCTGGTGCGTTGTGCAGATTATTTGTCGTAGCTGCGTCCCTTACGAAAGTCTAGTCTTCTGTACCAAGGCCAATGGTAAAGGCTCGCTTTACTTCCCTTGTAGTTCCCGAAACCGGCGCAAAAGAGACCAAGATACGGTTGGCTCTCTGGGGCTTCACCTGCCATGTTTATCCTAATTTGCAGTGGATTTCGGACTTGGCTCGATTTATAAAAGCTCCACCGGGGGTAAGTGTGCCCTCCTCGGAGTAGAATAGATTGATGAGCTTTTTAAGGTCTTCGAATCAGTCGTTCCTTCAGAACGAACGTCCCTTTCTTTCGCAATTGTAGACGTATCGATCAAGACATATGCCCCTAGTCACCCTGGCTCTGCAGTCCTGTACATTGGCGAAGCTGAGCTAAACACCGAGCTTGCTGGTAATTCCAGCGAGTTCAAGTTCAAGTTACTAGTTCCTTCTTTGTCATTCTTATTGGTCGATTCTATGGCCGATGCTCCCAACGGTCCAGGTTCTGCCAAGACAAGCGGAGGTGGTTCCAGTCTCAACTTGTGGAAGGTGATTTCTCCTTCGGCTCACAAGTAAAACAATGTGATGATGCTCGTTCACAGAATTTCGGGTTTGCATCGATTGCAGATATCGCAGATCTGGACCTTGTGTTCAAGACTGATAATGCATGTGTCCCTCCAAGTGTTGGCGTAGGTCATAGCGTGCCGGGTTATTTTTCGTCCCTCAATCAAATCTAGGTACTTGTGAATCATGTCAGCTTGCGGGTGCACATATGTGCGGATACTATAGCTGCACTGGCAGGCTATATGGATGACTTCACGTCTATATTCAAGTCCCCTTCTCCCGCAGAGTACGCGATTACCTAAACTTTCTGTATCGCAACGTTGCTTATAATCATTCCACAGACCAGCAGTGTCTAAGAAGAAAGTTCCCGCTTCACTTGTTCATCGTCCACCTGAACAAGGCATGATGGGTGATTGTCATTATTGCGGAACATGCGAGGGTAACTAAGTGTTCCTTTCAGCATCTCTCGACGAGCAAGCTTTCAGGCGGATTCCTGATGTCGGCAATGCAGCCGATATGATCAACGATGACTTACCGACGAATCTCGACTACCTGGACGAATCCTTTGGTTCGGCTGCTGGTTTGCGGGAGCTCAGGGATGATGACCTAGAAGACTTCGATGTGCAGGAGGACGGCCGAATAACACCGGTAGCTGGGGAAACGGGGGTCGTTTCCAAGGTAGGAGGAGAAACAATCCGCATCATCAAGCCTATCCATCCTATCGAACATTATTACGACACGATTCCTCCAGAAAATACCGGTGATCTTTCCAGGTAAGTTTTTGCCTTTGACTTGTATTCTCTGTAATCGAGTTATCGGGCAGTCTACGCGACACTATTCTCCGAGTGCGCATTCATGACTCTGACGTATCGCTTTTCCTACACGACGGTTATGATTGGCCACGCACACGAAAAATTGTGGAGCAAGAAATCAAAGATATGCGCAAGAAGTTAGCCAAGATTAAGCAGCTAATTGCAACTGGCCAGACCCAAGACCCCAGCGTGGAGGAGACAAGCACGATGCTGTTCAACTCAATTCACATCGGTCTTGATCAGGACTTTGATAGTCTTGATCCGACAGCTCTTGTCGCCGCTATTGATGATGAACTCGAGAACGCGGAAACAGAAAGCCACAGCTCTTGGCAAACCCTCCCTCCAGCATCACCCGGACAACAACAGCGAATGCCCTCCACTCGAATTCATGGGCGAAGATTAACGAGGTCTAAGGGCCCGAGTATCGAAATAAAACTAATTGGCCTAGATGCTGAAGTCGATAATTATCGTCATCGTCTGAAAGATGCACTAGTCTCTAAGACGCTGGTTGTAATAAAGGATGCTGAAATTTTGGATCACGTCAAAACGTCCACCTGGAGAAAATTCCTGGCCGAACTACGGTCAGACTCTCGAGGCAATATTCGTGAGACGGACTCCAGTATGGTTCGCGTCGAGCTCAAGACTGTCCAACCGTCTCCTTCCCATCCCTCCGAGGAAACACGTCTACGTGTGAGTACTTGTCGAGTTAGGGCATACTGACAGGGCTGAGACGATATCACCACAGGCCAAACTCCTGCCGTTGCGATTATATGTTGATCAGGATGCACTCGACTTTTTGAAGAAATTTTTCGCCTTCAAAGATCCCGATAGTCCGTCTGCACCTGCTGATACTCCCAGCGAGGAGACCTATATTCGTGCGTTCCTGTTTCGAACCCTGAATGGATAACTATATTGATATTTGTCCGCAGAGCACGCCGAGGTCTTCCCGATTGATCTCAAGCTTGATTACAAACCTCGACGCGTGGATTACAGGGCTCTGCGAGAGGGAAAAACTATCGAGCTCATGAACTTTTTCCATTTTGATGGCGCGGAGATGACTCTGAGACATCTGACTTTGCATGGGGTACGTACTGCTTTGGCACGCTTTTTCACGAGTTCACTGACCTTCACAGATCACGGGTTGGCCTCGGTTTTTTGATACATTGAACGACCTCTGGACGCCAGATGTCAAGGCAACCCAACTTGTGGATGTCATTTCTGGCGTAGCACCCATTCGTTCTATGGTCAACGTTGGCTCTGGAGTAGCAGACCTCGTTTTACTACCCATTGCGCAGTACAAGAAGGACGGACGCATCGTCCGTGGTGTTCAGAAAGGTACCAAGGCATTCGTACAGTCAACTGCAATGGAGGCGATTAAGCTTGGAGCTCGGTTGGCAACCGGCACTCAAGTGATCCTGGAGCAAACTGAAAGCGTGCTCGGAGGCCAGTTCAAGGATTCCATTACGGCCGAAACGTTCCACATACCGTATGACGATTCTGGGGAAGGACCGGATGAAGAATTAATCAGCAGATATGCGGCCCAGCCCGCTGATGTTACAGAAGGAGTTCAATCAGCATATCGCAGCTTGCAAAGAAACTTGCATTCTGCCGCCCAAACAATACTTGCTGTTCCTATGGAAGTGTACGAGAAGTCCGGAAACGAAGTGAGTGACATCTATAATATTTGCTTGATGTCAAGCTGACGTTGAGTAAGGGTGCGGTCCGGGCTGTGGTGCGAGCTGTCCCAATCGCAGTCTTGAAGCCCATGATTGGCGCTTCGGAAGCAGTCAGCAAAACTTTGATGGGACTTCACAATACCCTGGATCCCAACGTTCGCCATGAGAATGCGGCCAAGTACAAACATCGCTAATGTTCTGCTCACGCACTGTAATATATCATCAGTTGTATTAGAACTTGTATCTCATGGTGTACCATCAGTCTGTATGCACAGCTCGTTAATACTGCTTTCACGCTCTGTTCCTCTGTCAACGGAGTCTTATTTCTGCAAAATGTAATCACGAATGACCGCCGGTTGTGTTCACCACGTAATGTTATGTAGCTGTTTTTTGCTGTTCTTAGTGCTGTACGAAATGTTGGATACTGAGAGCACTCCGAATTGCCTGGAATTATCAACATCTAGAAGATTGACAAGAGCCTTACAGGGAGCACTAGCCTGCGCGTCTAAAAGAGCTGACGGGAACGGCAGATCAGCGGGGTATACCTTTTTTTTATTTTTAAAAATCAATCAATTGACATGTCATATGGAAAGTTATATTCTACGGAAGATGATACGCACTGGGGAAAAAAAGACATTACACGAAGTGAGAATGTGGCGCGAACCTCGAGATTCGCACCAAATGTTTGCGACATTCTAATCAGGTTACGAAGAAATGAAAATGCAAAGAGAATGATCACATTTTTACTATATTTTTATCGTATTCTGATCATGTTCTGGAGGACATTCTCATTTGTTATAATCTCGAAGCTCTTTTTGACCACAGCGGGTTCACGCACATATACATGCAGCTTTATTGCAGTTGGATCGATGAGACCATATATAGCGCTAGACGCGCACGCACTAACTCGCAAAGTGAATGTCATTGATAGATCTACATACACAGCTCGACCAGCGCGATATCCTCCGGCCTCGATCATACGCCATGAAACCATCAGAAGGCCAATGCCTACGTCCGACGCGCCGTAAAAGTCCTAAGGCCATGGCTACTATATTATGCAGCAACTACTAGTACCACGTCGTAGCTAACACCCATAATCGACAACGTCGATGTTAACATTAATTGTGGTGTGAAGACAAGGAGGGACATATAGTAGGGTAGAGGGTTTTAACTTTGAATTCCGCATTCAAGTCCAGCTGCATATAAGAATATGGTGAGAATGGCATGAGGATACGAGAATATGTACCATATTGTCATTTCGCGGTTATGTAGTTAAAATACAGTGATAATGTTGATAGAATCTAAAGTTCGTGCCACATTCCCATCGGTCCATAATCTCTTTTTTTCCCCAGTGACGGACACCCAGCACCGAGGGAATTGCACAAGTGTCCTCGAGGTAGGGACTCTCCTAAGAATAGAATGAGTAACCGACTCCACTTCTGAAGAGAAATAAACTCGCCAGAAGTGGAGACGGATTGCCTGTCAGATGCAGAACGACGCCCAGTAGCCGCCAGCCCATTTGACGCGAGTGGCAAAGATTCGGAAGAAGTGGATACGCCTTTCAGCAGTAAGTCAGTCCGAGTCCTCGATTCGAGTGAATACTGTTGTTCACTACGAACTCTAGCGTTGAACGTGCAATTTTATAACGACTACTGGGAAAGGGGGGAAAGATAATGTGCGTACCGGTACGCTGCTATGAAGGAAAGAAAACGCTTCGACACTCACCCATAGTATATAAGATCCAGAGGTTGGATCTTATATACTGTGGCTGAGGGTGAGACACAAATTCAGAAGATTCTGCAAGTCTGCTACGCGTAGCGAGAACTCAACGAGTTCCGAGTCGAAGGGGTTGAGATGAAAGAGTTAGATTTTTAATGTAGACCATTTTGCAATGGAGTCATTCGGAATTGTGTCGACTCGTTCTGAATTCTTGGCCCAGGATCAAAACAGAGTGAGTGATTTAGGATTATTTGAGAAGATACATGCCGTTTTATATACTGCGCAGAGTGGTGAGTCAGAGGTTAAGGTGCAGATATGCGATAAGGGAAATTTACTTGAACAAAAGAAAGGACCACGTTCGGTCAGAATTTCTATTCGTACTCACGACGTGCCTATGTGAAATATGAAGAACAATGCAAGAAGAAAACAAGGTTGAAAAATAGGGGCCCCGGATGTACTATCCGCATAATGATCTCCGTCGGCGATATCCTTATGCTTATGTGAACTTGTTTTGTCTCCGAACATATTATTTAAGCGCGTCCTGGGACTCCTGGCAACGACCCTTCAAGTTGTTCGACACCCTCCATCCAGCTGAGCGGCGGCAGCGCTTTCTTTCTTTGTCCTTCCTTCTCTTCACTGGTGACATTCCGGAAAGTTGAAACGGTGTAGATTCGAGCCAGCGGAATCCCCTGGCTCGATTCTACACAGTTTACACAGTCACAATTAAATATATGTTCGCCTACACCGGTCTTTGAATTAAAATGCTCCCCAGCGAGAATGAGTGGGAATTTGTAAATCCGACGAAAATCGCAGCGGAAAAAAGTGTGGCCCAGACATATCAAGGTCAGATTATAGATTCAGATCTATAATTCTGGTTCTCCACAACCGAATGACGCAGACCACTACTAGTAGGAGCACACTCTGAGTGGCGGAGCCCGGTACCCGCGTGCTGATACTTATGTACACCATTTTTTAAATAGAGCGAATATCCTATACGAATACTTGTTCCTGCATTGTTTTCGATGCGTATGCCTAGTAGGTGCATAGAATAGGGTAAATTTTATTTCGTATTCCCCGCCACGCTGCTGCGCTAGGAAAATTGCGCCAAAAGGTTGCCCAAGGCGAACGATCAACCTTAGCTTTCGTGACTGAGAGTGCATATCAACAGGCTCATTCACTCCAGGAGAGTCGCCGAACGAATCGGCCAGCGGAGACTCGAGCACAGACTCGTCCACGCTCTGCGTCTCGTCTGCAAAGTCAGGGAGTCCGAGGTCCTGACGATTCCATGGACGAATGAGCAGAAATGTCTGCCGAGTGGGCCTTGCCCGCGAGAATTGAATCAGTTTGTCTTGGGTAGTGATTACCAGGTCCTGAAGACCGTTTGCCTTGACATCATAGGTGAAACGTGACTCCTGGTCTTGACCACGCCTCCGTCTGACTTCTATCACGGGAAATGCGATGCACGGAAGTTGTAATCTGGAAATAGCGAAACGAGGAGCGCTGAGGTTGTCGAGGATGGTATACAGTTTCAAAGCTGACTCCGTAGCTACAATAGTTTGTAGTGTGGAGACCGACGTCTGCATTTCGTCTTCCGATAGAGATGGCAGCATGCACGGCGGACATTTGTACGAGGTGATGTCAGCTGGGGGACAGCTGTTGAACTTCAATGATTTTCCGACCCAGTCAAGGGCAGAGATATCGCCCGAATGAGCTGTGATCTTCTGCAAGAGTCGTCCGAGCGCGTGAATTTACAGGTACCACTGTTGCTTAACCTTGATGCTTTTGCGTGATGATTGATCCCACCCATCTCTCTTGCATGCTTTCGCCCGAAGGGGATCGTATGTATGAATCAGTGAAGGTATACAATGTGTGATGCACGGCAAGACAAATACAGATCAGTCGACATCCATGCCCATCGAGCGCCCTTCCCCTTTCATAAGTGCACTTCTGCTTTTCGCTGGCACTTTTATTTTCTCTAGCACTTCAATGGTTTCCTCCATTGCAGTTGGTTCAAGCAGTTTAACGGACACAGACTTCGCAGCCAACTTCTTTGTCCTGTGCGCGCGTTGTTTCTCCCGAGCAACTGACATTCTGCAACAACATGAGTCAGTGCCGGAGACAAGCACTTTAGCACGGAAAATAAGAACCTTTGCTTCCAGAATGCATTCTCTCTCCGCTGCTTAATCTGTCCAATACGTTTCATGGCGTTGATCGTCGTATGTATCAATTCGCGATCGTAGCGGACAGGCACGTTTCTACGCTTCTCAAAGTCAATCGTAGAATCCTTGATTGCGAGCAGTGAGTAGAAATTTCTTGAGATTGAGAATAGACATACGATCGTCATTTCTTTCCCTGCTGCTTTACGGAAAGCCTTTGTCCATCTTACTTTGCGAGGATTTCGCTTCATTCTAATAGGACGTTAGACATGGATCGAAAGATAGGGTTAAAAAGTAGCTTGCTTGAAGTTTTTGTGACATCTGAAGGTTTGGTTCAATATGTGGGCTCTGGTTTTCTATCATAGGACTCACTTTGAGGTGCAAAACCGGAATACCTTCGAATCATTGCGGACGAAGGCACTTCCTGAATATGCTGTGAGATGTTGTATTGACAGTCTCAAGTTTCTGTCGCTCACCGTGCCCAGGATACACGTTCGTTGAGCAAAAATAACATTTCTCGATACGCATGTCTGCCTGCTACGGCTGTGGGCGAAATATGCAAAAGAAAAGATCAGTCGTGGGAAAAAACACTATCCAAATATTCAGAGTCACTACGGTGTCAAGGTACTACCGTGACTTAGCGGCTGGTCCCATTGACGGACCTATATCTTAGCTATAGAACTTGCAATATTTTCAAAGCCAATCCTGACTAGTATATTAAGCACCCAATGAGCACTGAACATGATGATGCCCATTCTATCATTGCTTCAACTTCTCGACCAGCTCTGGCACTACCTCAAAAAGGTCTGCTACTAACCCTACGTCCGCCACTTGGAAGATGGGTGCGTCGGGATCCTAAAGACGAATTATAAGGGGTTGATAGTGTTGTGCGGACGCACTTACCTTATTTACTGCCACAATGAGTTTGGAATCCTTCATACCGGCAAGATGCTGGATAGCACCAGAAATGCCCAACGCCATGTACAGTTCAGGAGCCACCACCTTTCCTGTCTGTCCAACTTGCAGGGAGTTGTCTGCATACCCTGCATCCACAGCAGCACGCGATGCTCCAACCGCAGCACCAAGTGCATCAGCAAGAGGATACAGAGTAGACTGGAAAGTCTCGGCATTCTTCAATGCGCGTCCCCCAGAAACAACGCGACCTGCAACACCCAAGTCAGGCCGATCGGATTTCGTCAGAGAAGTGCTAAGGTGTTCCGTGGGTGGATCAGACACCTCAACAGAATCGAGGGCTTTGACTTCACTCTCTGCTGCATCTCCTGCTCCAGCAGCTGCAAATGCAGTAGACCGGACAGTGAAGAACTTGATGGGGATGGAAGAGGATGCACGGACTGTGGAGATGGCGTTACCAGCGTAGATGAGACGGGTGAAGGTAGTGCTTCCCGATGCGGCGTCATGTTCGAGGGATGTGATATCAGATACGGCCGGAACATCTAGTTTTGCTGCAACTCGAGGCAGAATCGACTTGGCAGAGCTGGAGTGAGCGGAAACGACGTGCGTGAAGGGCGAGTTCTGTGATAAGAGCTTCTCCAAGAGTGGAGATACTGTCTCAGGTAACAGCGTGGTGTACTGTGGGGATGCACAATGCAGCAGTGTGGTCAAACCGTTTAATCTAGAAGGGATCAGTAATGGATCTGAGGAAGTTCAAAAGCATACTTCTTAGCCTTCTCTACAACAGATGGCACCTCCTCGGGACTGCCCACGACAAGGCCGGTAACTTGACCGCCCAACTGAGATGCTGCCGTCAAGGCAGAAAGTGACGCAGAGTCAAGGTCACCCTGACGGTGCTCCAAAAAGACCAGAGCATGAGGTGAAGCAGCTGTCGCATAGCTACGAGCGAGCACCCTGTTTAGTAGTGAAACCCGTGCTTTCAACATGTTGAGCTGAACGCTGAGGGCTTTGCCGAAGGAGATAAAGGTTAACGAAATAGTTTATTTTTTAGGACGAGCGATATGTTTTTGCAGCAGCTGACTAAGTCTAGTCGTACAAGTACACGCTACTTATTCTAAGTTATTGAATCAGCTCAGGTAGTAGTTTGTGAATCTTTGAGAGGCTGAAGTCGGGATCTGAGATCTGAGCGCTGAACTTCCGAACGGACTAATATTATTTTGTGATGTCAGGAAACAAGCAGCTGGCATATGAAAAGATAAAGTGTTGTATTTCAAACTACTCTCTCTGACTGTGCAATACAAAACTAAAAGAGAGATAACATGGGCGGTCGCGGAAGGTTGGAAGCAATGGTGTGTGTGCGTGGCGGATGACGCACATTTATCGTGGCAGCTACGTAGAAGGGCTAGAGAAGGCAAGCGAGGGGTGTAGCCGGTCGTGAATCCGGTGGCAGGTGATAGAGGGTGAGCTGTTAGATAAAGTGAGTTAGTGCGGAGGTGAGCATGTGTAACTGACTCACTACCTCATCACCATTAATGCAAGGCGGGTACTTCTCGAGGCTCACTGGCATGAGGTCCGCGTTACAAGCGCGTTGCTTCTTCTCGTTGCTGATCATGTCGAATGGGCGGCGGAGAATGTGGAAAAGAAGTGCGGCGAAACCAAGCAGCGTGTGAGCACTTGAGTGTTGGTGGGTGGGGGTGGCAGTTGAAAGTGCAAGAGGGAGAGGGTGCGAGAGGAAATCGGAAGGTACATAGAAACCCGGCGGAATTTTGGAATCGCGCTAGATTTAATTTAGGGTTGTTAGCACTCTAGAGCTTGGGAGTTTTGCCGACTGGTCTGGCAGAACTTGGGAGTTTTGGTCTGGCAAAACTGGTTGTGCCTGGCCCAAGACAGAACTCAGGAGGTGGCAGAACACCTGAGATTTGCGGAGATATAATTTACTATAGCTAATATGATGGATTTGACCCAACTCAATAGAGTCCAAAAACCGACATATTGACCCTATGGTGCTGGCGGCCAAACAGACGAGGCCCTTTGGCGCCGCCTTCATGTCATCCAATCAATTCCGAAATTCACCCACTCAAGGTCTTTGCTGTGACGTAGGGCATGTAGGTGAAGTAGAGCGCACATTCTCTGATCTCGTCTAATCTCTCAGTCGACACATTCGAGACACTCGGGCAAGTCTTCGACACCACAGCGCCATGAAAGCTGCAAAGGCTAGGAAGTCCACACGCCATCGAGTCGGCGTCGACATGGAGGTTGGCATTACTGTCGAGATTGCACAGCATCCTTCGTGTGGGCACCTCAGCTCTCAATGGGGCAGATTTGAAGGATTAAAAGAGGCCGTCGGATCAGGAGAAGTGTCTTTTATGATTCGCCATTGATGCTGGATAGCGGATAAGTAGACTCGGTACTTGGATGATCAGGATATGAGTGACAGTAGAGCGACGCCACTCCGACTGGTTATCTTGACGGTCCAATCAGAGGGAGGGTAATTCCAACGTCGTGACGTGATGTATTTGTTTGTATTTCTATGCAAAGCCTCTTCCACCATTCATCGCCATTAGCTTGTCATCTTAGACCACGCCACATCCAAGGTATGCGCAGGGCGAGTGATTTGAAACTCGCACCACAAGCTTTATAGTTCAACCGCCCCTTCGATAGAAGACAGTCGTTCCCCGTTTCGTGGGACCTGGGCAGCCTATCTTTGACAGATTCTAGTGCCTTTCACTATCGTGTTCTATCGCCCCAATGTCAGTCCACAAGTACTCTTTATTTGTCAGCCAATCCTACATTTCCAAATTCCTCGTTATCACTACGTCTACGATATGTTAAATACGAGCTACTGTCATACCTAGGGTAGCGTTTTCACGGCCCCGAATACCACCGTCTATTCAATTCTAAACTCGTTCTTCTACTTCTGTCGGCTAGCTACTTCGAACTCCTCGCTAAATATTACTCGACGTCACAAGTGACTTCCCTCTTTACTCACACTGAGGTCAGTTGATTCCCAAGTTCAAACAGCATTCACTTACTGGTGTATTATCCCAGATTCATTTTACGAATTCAATAAAAGATGGACCCGGATGTGCACATGTTTCTCACAGGTTACCACCATGTCGCGTTTCCCGACCTTTCTGACAGCCGTAGTCGCGTTCATGATCACTCTGCCACTTACGTCAAGTCGGCGTCTCTTGACTTGATCCCTTTCCAAGATTGTGGTATAGATCTACCAGGATCCGCTGCCCTGCTACTTGCCTCGTTTTGTAACATATTGGGCTTGTACTGTGCATCCTCCGACATCTTGGTCGGCATTCTATCAGCAGGCACAATTCTCCCCTGTCGTTTCAGTTGGAATCCCGAAACGGTTTGGTGCGATCTAGTGGATCAGGCTCGTCGTTCACTCGACAGAATCGCGGGCCCAAATTTTACCGAGTCCGAGTTGACCAGTGAGCTCGGCTTGAAAGAGGATCAGTCACCCTTTACCGCCCTCTTCGTCCTTGATGCACCAGAGAACGTAAACATCCCCGATGACCTTCTCGGATCTCCTTTGCTTTTGTTCGATCCTTCCGCAGCTTTGCTCTCTATTTGGACATCATCGCGCCTTGTACACCCTGCCGTAGCCGATCAGTTACTTTCCCAGATAGCCTTTCTGTCGCTGCGCGCAGCTCAAAATCCAATTTCAAAGATCTCATCGCCTCCTTCCTACCCAACTGATTTTGCATCTGCCGTCCAATGTCTTTCCTCAGAGGCTCGTGCGTCCGTTTATGACCACATCCGTCCTGTTGCCATTGCCACAGACTTTATCCTCCCCTACGTCCAAGCCGATCCAAACGCCCCAGCAGTGTGTTGGTACCCTACTTTGACAGCGGGACCTAGAGATAATCTCGTCACCGAAACATTGTCTTATGGCGATCTCCACATCCAAGCCAACAAACTGGCTCGATACCTGATATCGCAGCAGTTGAAGCCTGAGGACAGGGTTGCTGTGTGCATGGATCGCAACCCGCTGTTTCACATAGTCCTGTTCGGAGTTTTGCGCGCCGGTGGTTGTTATGTTCCGGTTGGTTACCAGAAATCATCATTCTTATATGCACTGATTTAATGCAAAAAAAAGATCGATCCCGAGCTTCCGAACGAAAGAAAGTCATACATCGCAAAGGACTCGGGCGCTAGATTTGTCGTTTTGGAGTCTCATAGGCACTCTCCTGAGACATATGGGGATATTGTCCTCGACCTTGACGATGATCATATCTCGCGAGACATACAGGCAATGACTACAGCCGATCTAGATGTTGTACTTCCAAACAATCTGGCGTATATGCTCTACACGTCTGGTAAACAACATCAGATAATTCACTTGTATCCAGTGAATCTGACAACAAATTTAGGCACCACTGGCAATCCAAAAGGCTGTCTTCTCACCCATGAAGGTCTCGCTGAAGCGATACTAGCGCTAAGCTCCTTCTCCGCTGCTGTTCAAATGGATAATATCCGAGATGGAAGATATCTCAGCGTTGCCTGTAGGAACAGTCTTTCCCCCTCATTTATTCTCCTAACTTGCGCTCTGAACTATAGCGGTTGCATTCGACGTGCATCTCGCGGAGATCTTTGTGTCCCTCTCTCTGGGCATGACGATAGTTTCCGCGCCACGCGGAATACTGCTGGAGAACCTTCCTCATTATATCAGTCTTTTGGGCGTGACGCACGTTGGAATCGTGCCCAGCCTGATTGACGCGACCATGGGCACTGTTCAAGAAGACGAAGCAATGGCTAGTGGAATGAAACTGCGATTCATCGCCAGCGGTGGAGAGAAAATCAGTGACTCAGTGAGGGTCTTACATGTTAATGCTCTACGGGTCCTGAAAGGCGAATGATAGATTCTAGACAAGTGGGCGGATCATCCCAAAGTCAGACTTGCAAACTTCTATGGGTAACTAATCAATTTCTTCTTACTGCTGATCTCTTTCTTACCACCTCCCCCAGGCCCAGCGAGGTGACCATAGGATGTTGTGCTCGTTTTATGGACGGCAACACACCCAAAGGCAATGTTGGACAAGCATTTGCTAATGTTGCGTCTTATGTCGTTGATCAGAACCTCGATATTTTGCCGCGGGGAGCCGTCGGAGAGCTCGTCGTTGGTGGCCCCCTTGTCGGGCGCGGCTACCACGGGCGTCCGGATCTAACGGCTAAAGTATTTATCGAATGGCCGCAGAAAGGTTCCTGGGCGTATCGTACAGGAGACCTGGCGCGAATGATGCCCAACGGATCTTTGGAAATAATCGGCAGAATCGACACTCAGATCAAGCTACGCGGAGTGCGCATTGAGGCGGAAGGGATATCCGCTGTACTTCAGCGAGCTGCTCAGTCCTGCCTGCAGCTCAACCTTGATGTCGGGACTATTCTTGGGACCCATCCGGAGATTGGAGGCGGCAGCTCACCGCAGCTCGTTTCTTTCATTTCCTGGGACACAGGAGTATCCATTGCTACGAGACGGGGCAGTTCTAGGCCAGGGCTAGTGAAGTTGGGGAGGGACCTCTCGCGTGTTTTGCGTGACGCCTGCGAAAAGGAACTCGCCAGTTATATGCGCCCTGCCCATATAATAGCCCTCAGTTGGCTTCCGCTTAGTGCTAACGGCAAAGCGGATACCAAAGTCTTGACCTCCATCTTTTCAGGACTAGACTTTAACAAACTGATCGGACTAGCTGAAGACCCTACTGGACATGTTGACGATGCAGACAGCGATACCCCCACTTCGGATGTCGAACAACTGATACTAGAGCTCTTGAGAGAAAGCTTTGCGATTACTGGTTCCGGCGGACCTATTGGTGTGCACACTAGTTTATTCGCGCTTGGAATGGACTCCTTGTCACTCGCGCGGCTTGCATCCACACTCAAGGGGACCTTTAGTATCAATATAACTGTTGCAGAAATCATGAAGTCTCCCACTGTCCGAGGTCTGTCCACTCGATTGGGAGGTCTCGTCGTTTCGCGGCCAGAAGCAGATGTACCGAATATCGACAACTTCTCGTCACTATGGATGCCAGAAATTCGGAAGAAAATGCCGCATCTTCATATAGAGCGTGTTCTTCCCTCTTACCCTATTCAAGAGGGTGTTCTTTATCGCTCTGAGAGCTCGCCAACGATGTGCGTGCAGCATATCGTAATGCGAGTTCGAGATGACGTCTCTATACCGCAATTGCATAGCGCCTGGAAGAAAGCTGTGGCAGATATCGACGTTCTAAGGTTTGAACATTACCACGTCTCCGAATCTCTCTCATGGTATCATGATAGGACTGTATTTTTCTTTGGCAAAACCTTGGTCCAGGTGCTTTTGTCGCGTGCAACCTGTCACCTTCATTGGGAGGAGTCTTCCGTTGCGGCGAGCGACAATGAAACCTTTTCCAACTATTTCTTTGATGAAGAAGCTACGAAAGTTGCTGTGGATATCAATAACCTCATCACTTCTGTACCGCCCGTTCGTCTTCGGCTCTACCGCCAATCCTATGGCACTTACATTGTACTATCCATTCATCACGCGTTGTTCGACGCTATCTCTTTGTCTCGCATACTGAAGTATGTCGAGGACGCATATCTCGACAAGCCGCTTCAGAATCAAGCCCCTCCCGATCAAATCTTGGAACATGTAACATTTCGGGACTTGACTCATGCTCGAGATCATTGGACGTCAACTCTTCGTAATTTTAACTGGTCTTACCGTGATTTGATGGATGTGTCCCAATCAGCTTCTCCTAAACGGATTTCTATCACCCTTGATACCCCATTTTCATACTTCCAACAAATGCTTGCCCATTGCCAAGTTACATTGCAGGCCGCGTTGACTTGCACGTTTGCTTCGGTTCTTGCAACTCATTTGTGCCAATCCGACGACTTAATCTTTGGGGTGAGCCTTACAATACTTGAGTTTGACGTTATTGACCATGCAGCTCAGACCATCAGATCAGGGAGGTTAGCACCTGTTGAGGGTGTGAGCGACGCTCTCATCCCTCTGCTATCTCTTGTCCCTGTGCGCGTCAACCTCAACAACCTTGATTGTCTTCGTAAAGTCCAGGATGACATTATTGCCGCGATTCCATTCGAAAATGTTTCTCTTGGGCAGGTGCAGAAATGGGTTAGACCTGGTGCTGGTTTATTCGACATTCTTTTCTCAGTCACGCACAAAGACGAGCTTGCGTATGAGCTTTTCGATGTGGTGCGGAGTGAATTGCCACAGCCTGACGTGAGTCTTCTGCCTCATACTTAATCATGTTTAACTTTAGCTACCCTCATCCAGTTCTTCCTGTCTGTGGAGATTGTGGTGGACGTCTCAAAAGATCAGCTCGTTATTCGGGCAGCCTTCTATGACGATGGATCGCAAGTTGCCGATATCGAATCGATGCTTCTTCAATTTGAGTCTGAGGCTCGCGGCGTCGTGACTTCCGGAGTGCCCCATGTCGTTGTTCCACAGAAGTCCCCAGTCAATCGAGTGGAATCTACACCACCGGTCGCTACCGCTAATGGCATACACAATTCTAATGGAGAAAGGGGCATCAGTGTAACTCTGCACTCTGTGAGGAAGATCATAGCTCAGTTTTTGGGCGTTGATCCCCAACGGCTATGGTCGAGAACATCATTTATTGCTCTGGGTCTCGACTCCATCAAGTCGGTGGGGCTTTCACGAGCACTCAGGGAAGAAGGATACCACGTAACTGCAGCAGAACTTATGAAGTCAGCATGTCTGGCTGAACTGGAGTCCTTACCGACGCTACTTCAAGATGCTGGTCGTGCACAATTGGAGTCGGAAGCTCAGGATCTATTTCAAGAAGAATGTCGTATATTGGAGTCCCATTTCGATGTCGCCACCTGCCGGTTTTCTGATCGCGATGAAGCCAGGATACTTCCAACCACCGCTTTGCAGGCAGGGATGTTATCACAGGTAACAAACAACTCTTCTTCTTTGAGTGCAGTTGCTGATATGTTGCTTCCTCAGACGGTTGTCTCCTCAGGCTTACTCTATAATCACGTGTTCATGTTCAAGCTAGCATCTTCCGTGGACCACACCCGTCTTCGTCAAGCCTGTCAGTCCATTGTCACGAGCTTTGACATCTTCAGGACAACATTCCATTACATCGTCGACTTGGGGAAATGGGCGCAAGTTTCGCATTCTGATGCGCCCATGACTTGGATCGAGGTCCCTCTGCATGCTGGAGAATCTCTAGATGCCATGATCCAAACTGTCACCAGATCAACGAGCGTGTCAGAGCAGGGAACGTTCACGCCTTCATTGGCTTTTTGTTTGGTCGAACAGCAGGAAGACGCTGGGATCAAGAACTATACCTTTGCAATTGCCATGCATCATGCTACATATGATGGTATTTCCATCGGAACGCTGCTCGAAGAGTTGGAGCGGGCGTATCTATCCCATTCTTCCCCGAAATTGCCTCAGTTCTATGACGTGCTTCCTTTGATACTGCGAGAAGAACGTCAAAGCATTCCTTTTTGGACCCAATATCTGCAAGACTTTCATCCTGTTCCGTTACCCCGCGCGGAGTCTGCACAGTCTTTGTCGGTCGTCTGTTCTCGTCGATTGAAGCTAGACCACCAGGTTCTGAAGACGGCTGCTAGTAGTGCGGGTGTCACCCTTCAGTGTTTGGGGCAGGCAGCTTGGTCAAAGCTTCTCTCATCGAAAGTGTCTTCCCATGATATTATATTCGGTCACGTTGTCTCTGGACGCTCTTTTCCAGGCCACGAAGACGTTATTGGACCCATGCTGGTGCGTATTTTGACCAAGGGGCAGACTTTCACTGACCATGCGCGGTGTAGAGCACTATACCATGTCGTGTTCGTATTGGCGAAACCGCGACCAACAGGGATCTATTGCGTTCCATCCATGCAAATAACTTGGCCGCGTTAGAATGGCAACATGTTTCGCTTCGTGACATACAGGCCGAGACGGGGCTCTTTAATCTATGGGACAGCATATTTGTCTTTCAACCTCTACAGTCCGTATATTCGAGTACTTTATGGAGTATGCTCAATCCAGACGAGTTTCAAGCCAACGTTCAGGTACATAATTTGCACTTTCTGTATACTTCTACTAATTGGCTTACTTTAGTATCCATTGAACTGCGAGTTTCACGAAATGGATGATGGATTTTCTGTGACGCTGGCTTGCCTGCCAAATATCATGGATCTGGAGTCTTTGGATAATGAGATGTCACGGCTTGAGGCTTTCCTCGGTACCATTGTCTCCCAACCGAATGCTAAGGCCGTTGCGGATGTTCCCTTTGACGGCAGAAAGCTTCCCCTCCATAACGGTGTGCTGAACGCCAGCATCGCACCCCGCAGAGGGATTGACCATTTACCTCCTGCGTTGGTCAACGTCCTGATTTCTGTCGCCAAATGTTCCGCCGACAAGCTGGACCCGGACAGACCAATTGCAGCTATTGGGATCGACTCGATCACAGCGATTCAGCTCAGTGCAAAATGTAGGGAAGCAGGAATTGCGTTGACCATTGCGGATATCGTCGCTTGCCGTACAATCGGTGATTTGGCTACAAGGGTGGTCGAAGTGGAGAAACAGCCGAAGACTAGTCCACCGTGTCTGGATCACCATCTAGTCCCTGAGATCGATTCTCAAGCTGTCGCTGACAAATTCCCATCCGAGTGGCGCGGAGACCTCACCGTTACTCGGGCAGCCTCTGGCATGAAATGGCTCATTTGCGCCTGGCAAAGAAGTCATTATGCGCGATTTCAACATGTGTTCGCCTATAGAATGACCCAGAAAATTGACCCCGAACGACTACGTAGTTCGTGGACAGAGTTCATCACTCGACATCCCATTCTCAGGTCAACATTCGTCTCCACAAAGTCTCATTCGGATGTCCACATAGCAACCTTCAGTACCGACAAAATGGGAAGCTCATTTACCGTTGAGCCGTTCGATGATTTGTCCGACAGCACGGATAACCTGAAGACGCGGATGGACGCAATCATCTCTTGCCCACCTCCCATTGATGGACCTCAGACCTGCGGACTACTTTTGAATGGCTCGTGCAACCAATATCTGTTGATTAGAATGCACCATTTCCAATACGATGCATGGAGTCTTGCCCTTTTGATCGAGGACCTCTGTCACATCTACCTTGGTCAACCCTCGTCGGTCACGTCAGATTATGAAACATTCATGTCAACATTTGCACCGACGCCAGAAAATCTCCAGAAACAGGAAAAATATTGGCGGTCCATCTTCACACCCTCTTTCCGGCCGGCATACTTTCCTCAGCTCAGACCTCTCGCGGTTCAGGATAAGAGTATATCTCGAACTAATGTTATCGCGAGGGATGCGGTGCATGGGGCATCTACTCTTGAACAGCGCGCTCGGGTGCATGGCGTGTCGCTACAGAGCGTTTTGCTGGCATGCTGGGCATACGTCCAGTCTTCCTATATCTCCCAGGAACAAGTGACATTTGGATTATGGCACGCAGGTCGAACAGGACCTATCAAAGATATTGACAGATTGGCATTCCCATGCATGAACGTGCTGCCAATGCATACCCATCTTGGAAGCAACAGCATCATAGACGTTGCTCGTAGCATTCAAGACGACCTACGGTTGCGCACTCCTGTCGTCCAGCAGACCGATCTTCAAATGATAGACCAGTGGATAGGAGGCACGGGTGCACCATTGTGCAATGTGTTTGTCAACTTGATTAGGTTTCCGTCAGGCGACAAGGAAGCAGGATTGTTTGGATCGGTAGACGTCAGTAAAGTCCTGAACGAGATTGCTTGAGATCTAACTCCCACCTACAGATCCCCTACACGATACCAGAAGACGTCCCAGAACCCGATCCAAAAATTGTCGACTGGATCCCTATGTCGAATCTTATACAGGTCAGATTCATGATATATTTCTCGCCTAGAGACCATGCTGAATTGTAATTTAGGACGATGTTATGGTTGAAATTATTGTACACCCTTCGGAGGATACAATAACGATGGCGATTGAGGGTGCCCCAGCTATCATGGATATGCAACTCGCCAGGAAAGTTATTGACTACTGGTCAGAGATAGTCGGAGGTCTTTGGGAAGGTGATCCTGCCGACATGAGAACTATATTGATGTAATTGGTAGTACTCGAGTACCCACAGTCTAGATGTCATGACCTCTGCGGGCAGTGTCTAAGCATTCTTGCTCTAAGCCGCCGTACCAGATAACCTCGATACCGGCATCCTTCATCTTTTGCGCACCCTCACATTTGACAAAGTCATCTGGCTCTCGTACACCTATGATGCAACGTCTGATTCTGGCGCGAATGAGGGCGTCAGCACAGGCAGGCAGGCCTGATGTTCTGACTGAGCATGGTTCCAGCGTGGTATAAACGTCTACAAGGGGAAGAAGGTCTTCTATGACAGGCACCGCTTCCCATGGCCATGGAGAAACGAGAGATTGCAACTGCGGGGAAGAGAGACCTTCAAGCTTGGCTAAAGCATTTGCCTCGGCATGAGTGTTCCCTGGCAATTCCCTCGAGAAACCCTTGGACAACACAATTGGTTCCGAATCTGGCAAACGCACCACAAGGATGCATCCTACACAGAATGCTGTGGGTACAGGTTCGCAGAATGCAGCCTGCTCTAATGCCTGACGCATGAATGGATCATGCTCGTGCTCTTCTGGTGTCGGTGATTTAGACGTCGGCGTCATGTGTGGTAGGCGATTAATAAGTACTGCCAGATTGCTGCAAGAGCTTTGCATGTCAGCTCCGTTACTAATGACCATTCTACGTGACTTACCTGCTCCTGGAGGCTCAAAATAGGTCGGGGGACCTGGTAACGACGATGTATAACCCCCGGCGGCCAAGTCCATGGAGTCAATGGGCGAGACTAACTTTCGGCATTAATTCTTTGTATTACGTAACATGTGGCGCGGCCAAGTCCGCGTAAATTCAGCACATCTTGCTCATGAACCATCATGTCTTCGCCTTTAGCAGATCCTGTTGACCGTGTCATCGAGGAAGATGAGACAATGGCTTCTGTTCACGAGGAAGAAGGGGAAGGGGATGCCACTATGGCAGATCCCCAGGCCATCTCGGACGATAGCTCTGAGGAAGCGGAGGAAGACGAGGAAGAGGCGAGAAGAATCAGGGAAGGCTTCATCGTAGACGAAGATGAGGATGAGGAGGAAGACGATGATGAGGCAAGGCATCGACGAAGGAAGCGGCGTAAGAGGAGACATCGGAGGCGCGGTAAGCATATGAATTGAGTTCATGAATACAATGTTCTAAGTATTTTCTCAGACGAGGAGGAAGCCTTGGAAGATGATGACCTTGAGCTACTGGAGGAAAACACAGGTACTTCATTCAGGAATCGACTGACTCGTTTACGGCGCGGGCCAGATGGCGGTTCCCCACCCGCTCCATCGACCTCCAAGCGCAAGCCAATTGTGGAATCGTCAGAAGATGACTTAGACGACGAGGACCTGCCGCAAGTCCAGGATATTCAGCGGATTTGGGATGATGAGCGCGCTGGAGGTGGACGTGACGATGAGGAAGACATGGACGATTTCAT
Source organism: Suillus subluteus (assembly GCA_016647755.1). Lineage (NCBI taxonomy): Eukaryota > Fungi > Basidiomycota > Agaricomycetes > Boletales > Suillaceae > Suillus > Suillus subluteus. Next base: position 17,887 of record JABBWI010000292.1, on the reverse strand, counting down.
CGACTATGAAGATGAAGATGAAGGGGCTGGTGCCATGGATGAGCAAGAGCGTGAGGAAAGACGAAGAGAGAGGAAAAAGCGAGAGAGGGAGAGGCGGAAAGCTATTGGCTCTCGTCCTGAGCTAGCTGGTATCGACGACATGTAAGTGAAATGTCGATTCCTTGGGTTACATTATTTGACATGGATGCAAATTCAGGGCATGGGACGAAATACATGGCGTCTTTGGAGACGGCCATGACTATGATTGGGCATTGTTGGGTGACGATGAAATGGACTTCGAGGAAGACCGTGTCAAGCCAGAGATGAGATATCAAGACGTACGTATACTCTTCACCAACTCCTCCCATGGAATATGTTTACTCTCCTTCATTAGGTATTCGAACCGTCAGAGATCCGTGCGCGTATGTTGACCGAGGACGATGATCTGATCCGGGCGCAAGACATACCAGAGCGCATGCAATTGGCAACTTCGTCGCTTTCTCAATCATCTACGCTATCCCTTCACCAGAATCTCACTGAAGCTGATTTGGACGATGCAGCAATGTGGGTTACCGTCCGACTATCCCCTCGGAAGACCAGGGATTTCTTTAGTCCGGATGGCCCGTACAACATGTATCGCGAGCCTTTGGTCATGGCCGTGACATATGCTCTTCGCTTTCTCTTCGTCCAGGAGTTTGAGGTCCCGTATATTTGGACTCACAAACGGGACTACATCTCGTATTTCAACCCTCAAGAAATGCGCACTCGAGTCCAGCTCATCAGCCTCGCTGAACTCTGGCGCATATATGCACTTGGCCAGAAATATCGGTCTTTAGCTCAAAGGAAGAACGCATTGGCTTTGTCATATGCACGCCTGAATGTCGAGGACGAGTATTTTGAGCAGACAATTAGGCCAAAAATCGACAGTGTGGAGGTTGTCACTGATGCAACCGAATGGTTGACCATGACATATAAACTCAAGAAGCAGGATGCCTTTGACTTCCAGTTCCACGACGACGAGGATCAAGCGGAAACCAGAAAGCGAAAGGCTCCTAGTCGCATATCTGCGTATGAGGTAGCCAAGAAGAGTATAGTTTCTAAACTTGCTGATGTACGCCAATCCCTTCTTGAGACACATGCACGCGTTCATGTTCTGCCATATTACAGGGCTTCGGAATTAAACCACATGAGGTGGTTTACAACTTCGTTGCGCAAGAGAACGTGCATTTCGTCGATGATCAGGAGCTGAATCCCATTGCATTTGCGGAGCAGTTTACGGATCCGGACGCCGCTGTGGCACAACCTGCTGAAGAGTTACTACGTCGTGCTCGGATGATTCTTGCTACAGAACTTGGCAAAGATCCTTTGTTGCGTCAAGCAATGCGTGATCTCTTCAAGACTGATGCTTTGATCTCTGTGCTGCCGACAGAGAGGGGAATGACTAAAATCGATGAGCACCATCCATACTTTGTGAGTAATGCCGTGACTTCTGGTCGAGCGCCCATTCATCTTTTTCTGCATCAGAATTTCAAGTACCTTCATCACAAGAGTATTACGCAGATGATGGACACACCACAATTTCTTCATATCCTTGCGGCAGAAGCTGAGCTCTTGGTCACCGTATCAACATTCCTTACCAACGAGGCAAAGTCGAAGTTCGAGCGTAGACTCAATGATGCCTTCGCATCTGACAGCTATAGTGATACTGCCAGAGCTTGGAATGAAGAGCGATCACGTGTCGTCCAAGAGGCCCTCGAACAACACCTCATACCTGTGGGTGTTAAGTGGGCGCGAGAATGGCTTCGAGAGGAAGTAGAAGATACACTCGCAGCCCACTGCGGCAACGTTTTGAGAGAGGTGCTTTTTCACCGTCTTACTGTTGACCTGTCATTGACTCGTCCTCAGCGCATTGACGTGGCTCCGTATATCACTCCCGAAATGAAACCTGGTGACACTGCGTCTGTGCTTGCCGTGTCTTGGGGCAAGGGGGACCCTCAAAAGGATGCAATCACCTTAGTTTTCCTGGACGAGGCAGGGAGACTGCGCGAGCATATCAAAATTGATAATCTTGTTGATCGTGATTACCAGGACGAGTTCACAGATCTTTTGAAGCGGAGACGTCCCGACGTCATCGTTGTGGGTGGCTTAAGCATGGCCACGACCAAGTTGTCATCAAAGGTTAGGTCTCTTGTTAATGGAGAACCATCAAATTCGGATCCAACAGCAACTGGTGCGGACGGTTGGGGATCTTCAGAGGCCCCCAGGGAAGCAAACGAACAGGCATTCAACATTCCTGTGATGTACGTCCGAGACGAAGTTGCTCGTATGTACCAGCACAGCAAACGAGCCGCGGAGGAATTTAGCGCACTGTCGCCTGTTGCCAAATACTGTGTTGGACTTGCTCGGTATATTCAGAGTCCGTTGAACGAGTACTCCGCGCTTGGACACGACATTACTGCCATTCCCCTTGAGGATGAAGATCAGCACTTGGTATGTAATGGCTGCAGCCTTCTAGACCGATGCTGACGTATGTGTAGATCCCTAAGGAGAAGTTACTCTCAGCTCTGGAGCGAACTTTGGTTGATGTCACGAACAAAGTTGGAGTTGATATCAACCGCGCTGTCAACGACTCCTACTATCAGCATTTATTACCTTTCGTTTGTGGACTCGGCCCACGAAAAGCCCAGGTCTTAGTCAAGAAGATTTCTGCCATGGTCAATCCAAACTTTTTTTCATTTGGTTGTTGCTCACGTACCGTCAATAGGGGGGAAATCTGATAAATCGTGACCAATTCATCAAGTCCTCATTGTTAACGACCAAAATTTTCCTTAATGCCGCTGGATTCCTGCGCATCTCGCGAGATCCTGAAGCCAAGCTTTCCAAGAATCGTCATGCTGACGATGACGTCCAAGATCCTCTTGATGATACTCGTATCCACCCCGAGGATTATGAATTGGCCCGCAAAATGGCAACTGATGCCCTGGAGTTAGATGAAGAAGACATTCATGATGAACATCCTTCTCACGTCGTCTCAGTTATCATGCAAGACGCTGACAACGAAAGAAAGTTGAACGAACTTAATCTTGACGAGTTTGCCGTCAGCATGTACGAGGCGAATGAAGACCGTAAACGTCACACATTGAATGTCATCCGGGAGGAGCTGCTGAAACCGTTCTCCGAGCAGAGGGCTCCTTTCCCCTCTCTAGGACCATGGGATGTTCTCACGATGCTCAGTGGAGAGACCCCTCGAACTCTCCGTATGGGTCTCATTGTCTCGATTATGGTGGTCCGCCTTGAGCAAACTCTCGTTCATATTCGTTTGGATTCCGGTATCGAGGGCGTCATCGATATCGGGTATCTTACCGAAGATGGCAACATAGCCCCCAAGGATGTCGTTAAGAAAGGACAAACTATACCGGGTGTCATCGTCGATGTCAAGCTGGATTTACCTGCAGACCAGTTCTTCGTTAAAGTGTCTGTCCGCCAGTCTGATCTTCGTGCGGGTGATAGCCTTTTCCGATCCGTCAAACGAGACGATCAGTGGAACCTTCCACAGTTTGAACGGGATCTGGAGATGCAAGCTCGTAAAAAACGCGCGGAGATTGACCGGACGAGGAGAGTAGTCAAACATCCCAATTTCCATAACTTCAATGCCACCCAGGCTGAGAACTACCTTGACAAGCAACAGCGTGGCGATGTAGTAATTCGCCCATCTTCTAAAGGCGTTGATCACCTTGCTGTAACGTGGAAGGTTGACGACAAGCTTTATCAGCACATTGGTACGTACGTTAATCGCCGAAAGTCGACTTCACTTCTAATCCCACCACAGACGTTACCGAAATTAATACAGGCCAGGGAGGAAATCTACTCATCGTCGACGAAAAGCATCAATATGCTGATCTAGATGAATTGATTGTTAATCACGTTCAGGCGACCGCCCGTAAAGTGGAGGAGTTGATGGCTCACGAAAAATTCAAGCACGGCTCCGAAGACGAACTTCGTACGCTAAAGGCCCTATATCACAATGTCTGGGATTAATCTTGATATTCCAGATCTGTTTTTGAAAAACTTCGTTGCAGCCAATCCTGCGAAGAGTATATACGGCTTCACCTTGAACCGGAGAAAGCCTGGCCACTTCAATTTATGCTTCCTTGCTAACAAGAACTCCACCGTTCAGACATGGGTAAGCAGGCGTTACTTGTTTGTATCTCATGCTTAATTATATCGCAGCCTGTCCGAGTTATGCCCGAATCCTATTGTCTATTTGATGCCGCAGTAGCTGGTGTTCCTGAGCTTTGCGACGCTTTCAAAGTCAGGTGAGCTTGAACGGTTCCTTCCAAGCCATTTTTAGCTGAATCTTGTCCAGGCATCTACATCAATCTCAAAATTTGGCTGCTTCTGCTGCCGCCGCTGGAGGGAAAACACCGTACACAGGTGCCGGTGCACGAACGCCTGCACGAACGCCCGCTCACCCAGCCCCTGGGCAGATGTCCATTCGTCAAGCCGCTCGGACACCTAATCCCTACGGTGGCCGGACGCCTGCTCCCGGGATAGGAGGACCGAGTTTTGGACCAGGCGCTCCGAGCTCCGGCTTTAATATACCCCCTCAGGCATCGTTTGGTTACCAAACCCCCGCATATTCAGGTCCACCACTACCTGGTATCCCTCCGGGAATGAACCCTCAACGAGCTGCGATGATACAAAATACCGCAGGTTGGGGTCAAGATTCGGGTTGGTCATGATATATCTGTTATTGTGTTGCTTCTTGTTGTGTGCTTCGTTAGTTTTTCAATGCCCATTATACTCTTTAGATGTAACAAGGGTTCACCTTCGGGCGGAAGGACACATAATTTATAGGAGTGAATCATTGAGATCTCGAACTTTTTTTTTTTGCGCAGTCTTTTCTTCGTCTGAATCTCAGTATGTCTCTGGCGCACCGAAAGCCGCATACTTATGTCGAGAAATTTACGGTGGCGCTCAGCCAAAAGGCCACGCGAGGGCACGTGACTTCGATCGATTACCTTTTTTGGTCGGGATTCGGTAACCTCGCAGGCACATGACCAGGTTCCTGTGACGGCGTGAGTTTGGGCTTAAAAATAGAAGTGAAAAACACGTGATGATGAAGATGAGTGGGGAATGCGTTCCATTCAAATCCGACTAACACTGTATTCGATGCCAAACGTCTCATTGGCCGGAAAACGGACAACTTGGAATTAAAGCGTGACATCAAACACTTTCCCTTCAACATTCAAGTTGTGTGTTAGCAAGGGTGATAATCAGTTACAAGGGCGACACACTCCACAGAGGAGATCAGTGCTATGATTCTGACAAAGATGAAGGAGACCGCAGAGGAGATCAGTGCTATGATTCTGACAAAGATGAAGGAGACTGCAGAGGCCTATCTCAGCGAGAAGGTCACCCACGCAGTAGGCAGTAATTCATATCATGAACGAGCTCACTGTTGCCACCATCCTGATGAGATGAGTGGGGAATGCATTCCATTCAAATACGACTAACACTGTATTTGACGCCAAACGTCTCATTGGCCGAAAAACGGATGACTTGGAATTAAAGCGTGACATAAAACACTTTCCCTTCAACGTTAGGAACTTTCAATATTTCTTGTCAAATGGTACAAGAAGCAGACATGAATTAGTGGCCGAACAAGCAGGTAGTAAGGTAGAGACAGTAGTATAGTATGGAATGTAAAGAGTGAGGAAAAACTGTACTAGCAGAGTAGTAGCGACTTGGAAGGACAACGCTGAAGGTCACTTGGTGCGAGAGACACGTTCCCCTCATGCAGTGTGCGCCTTGTTCACAGCCTTTAACAATTGTGTGTGCCCCAGTTCAGCCTCTGGATAAGCTGCGAGGAAGTGTGCCTCGTTTGAGTCATACCTGGAGCCAAAACAAAGAGTGAGTGTGCCAGGAGAGCGAGCATCAGCATTGACTTACTGATTGATGAACTCCAATGCGATGGTCGCCCTCTGGTGATACTTTGATGCAAACTGTCGATTGGCACCTTGGTACCACTCCCTTGGCCAATCCTTGAGCGGTGTCGTCAGTCCTTGGTCAGGATCACCGACAAGCCAATGTGTGACAATGTCCTTCCAGGACTTGGTCTTTGGGTTGGTAGTGCCGTTTGGACACAAGACTGGCACTCGCGGAATCACAAGGCCAGGTGTAGGAAGTTGCCGTGAAGTGATGCGGGCTGATGGTGATGACGCCTTGACATGGGTGGAATGTGAGGTAGTGATTTTGCTGGCAACAGGCCGAGATAGTATGAGCGGCTGCGCACTGACAGCTGTGATACTCACTCCTCCAACAGGTGGAGCATAAGGTGGACTCGGAGTTTCTGTGCAGGACAAGTCAGATACAACAGAGAATCGTGAGGAATCAGGATGCTGCAGAGCGGTTGCTGTGGTGCAGGCAGCCTGCACAACTACATTTGTTAGTGAGCGCAATGAGTTATTGACGGAACTGATGTCATTGCGCAGGCAATTGACATCTGCTGCAACGGACGCATGGACCATGCGAAGTTCTTCAGTGGATGCCGGCCTTGCAAGAGCGTGTTCACCAGCGAGGGAGACATCGGCACCACGGGAGATGGGGGCAAGAGCATCACTGTAGTTGGTTTCATATGCATGTAGTTCATCGAGGAGGTAGCGAACAAGTGTATCACGCTTTGAGTTAAAAGAAAACAGATATAAAAAACATGTCAGTCAAATGTCAGTCTTAAGAACATGAAGCACATACATGCTCCCCTTCAGCCCATCCACCCCACCAGCGGACTTTAGCAAGTGTCCATCGTTGGCCTACAGGAGCGAACATAAACCAGTACTGTGCGCCTCCACAACGAAAGCAGTGAGTTGAGAAGTTACCAAGGATGCCAGCACCGGCAGTTGACTCGTTGATCCATTTTTGTACAGTATCGTGAGAGATTGGCTGTCTGGGGTGGACAACACTGTTTGCACCCATCACAGGGAATAGGAAGTCATTTGGGTGAAGGGTCCGTCCATAGTGAAAAAATTCAAGCCACTTGATCCACACTAACATCCAGAAGAAATTGTCACAGGCCAGCATCTCAGGACGTGGATATATCTTGTAGTGATTTGCTGGTGATATCGTTTAGTCATGTGCTGCCGGCTTTGAATTGATGCAAACAACTTACACCTCAGATCTACCTCCCACTGGCCCTTGTCGACTTTCTTTTGCCATCCCTTCCGGTTTGAGAGGAAGATCTCAAAGTAAGATGCACGGTCACTCACAGTCAGCATCTCATTTACGAGGTATGATTTCAGCACACCATCCAACATCGTCACATCAAGTGTGATGTCCTTTCGCTGCAACTTAATGAGCTTGAAACACCTGTGGATATGGTAAGTCAGATCATGCACTCTGAGTCACATTGACAAGTCGCACCTTGTCCATAGTGTCCATCCACTGGCCGCAAGTGCGATCTGTTCAAGATGTTGGGTGAGTTGTTTCCTTGTTTCAAAGTCCAGATGCAGATCTGAAGGCTGAGCACCGCTCATTGTTTTCTCAATCATGTGTAGGGCAATCTCCAGCGGACACGCAGCCTGATGCCATCGGAGCACTCGATCCATGTAATCCTTCATCATTGCCATCGAGTGCGTGCGATCTCCACCCTCTGCACTAGCCTTATGCTTGATGGACGACAGCATGTCGTAAACATCTGCAGAATCAGCAGGGTTTCCTTCCCAACGCTGTCTTGCCTCATCAAAGTGCCATTTGCCGCGATAGGTGTCACCATCCCTGGAATGAGCAGGTCAGTGTTTGAGTACTTTTCTGAATCATGAATGCGACACCCACGACAGGTCCCACATCTTCTTAAATGCTGAACGGATGCTCTCAATGGTAGTTTTACTTAGATTCTCATGGAACCCTTTCAGGGACATGAAAAGTGCAAGCGCTTTGTGTGAGCATCTGTTCGGTATCCGGTCAAATGCATCTTTGAAGGCAGGGTCATCATGCGCATCATTGTCGCTGTGCATGTCAAAACTCGCAGGTGATGACGGCATTGGAATGAGTAAGTCATCTGATGCAATGTCACCTCTCTCCGATTCGCTAATGGCTGGTGTTTTGGAGTAACTTGCCAGCCACTGTCGTCCTCGCCGAATGTGACCAGCATAGTTGGCCCTGGTGTTGTTTGCCTGTAGGTGAGTTTCTATCCCAAGGTCCTTACACTTCTGGACGTCTGCTAAGGCCGCTTTTGGGGTAGCCGATCCTTTCTTCCGTGCCGCCTTCTTTTGAGTACAATTCGGTGACTGGGGGGCTTTCGCTGAACTCTTGCTCAGTCGCACCATGATTTTCGAAAATGAACGAGCGAGTGGTTGTGGGAGCTATTTCCAGGAAATAGTTTGCAATTTCGGAGTGGGGATCATGCATGTCAGGGGCCTCTAACTACTTTAATGTCATTTCATATTTCACACAATTCAGTTTGCAGGAGTGATACGGTTCAATGTTAATGATGCGCATGGTTATTTCTATCATACAGACTACAGACAAATATACTGGTGAGTTGCGTCTGGTGCCATATGTCTAAGTATCACCGTCGGAATGTGTACAAACATTGCAGATAATTGGCTGGGAGCGGCGTTTCCCAGAGTGCTACGTGCCAAGCGCTGACAAGTGACTTTAACGTTATAGACTTCGATGTCGCACCGCAATGCCATAATAGTGGACTGAGAGATGACTTTGAATGTTGGTCGAGCGTGTGCTTGGTCTGAGTGTTGTGGCAACTAAAAGACTGGTTAGCGGTTGTCAACGAACAAGGTGATCCTTACCTTGCATAAGGTGCGGAGGTAGGCACCCTCCCAGATGCCCCCATACATCCTCTCAACGATGGCGTCATCATCCCATCCAAATTGCACCCTGCAGAAGTCTGCAATATCTGCGAGGTGTGGCTGGCAGGACAACACATCCTGTGCTGCAAGCGCACTGCTTCTGGTGGCTGAAAAAGACGTGATGGGGTCGACGTACTTGCTGATCACCTCGCATCGGGGAAACTCGAGGGGGATAGAATCTGCAACAGCCTTGTACCAGCGTCCAAGGAAATGGTAAGGGTCAGTTGCAAGCATAGAGCGTAGTTCCATGACAAGTTCCTTGGCCCGCTCAGAGAACAGCTCTGGTGCCAGTGAGAGGAATGCATGCAGCATCTCCTGTCCAATTTTGCTGTGCTGCGCGACCTTGTGTGCAATCTTGATGCCGCAACCAGACACTCCTTCATCATAATCTCCACCTGCTAGCAGGGCGATTAGTAACCTATCTCCTCGGGCCAAAGAGGCACCATGCTCAAGACCATCTTCTGTATACACCTCGACATTAAGGTAGTCTTTGTCCTTTTTTGCGCTAACAGCACGATATATCAATGGTAAATACCTCTACATGAAAACAATGACGCACCTCCTGATGATGCATGGAGCTCCAAAGATCAATATGTCGCTATCTTCGGTCATCGCAGCATCAATGACACCATGGGCATTCATTGCGGCCAGCTCGGCTTCAGCTTCACCAGGGGCCTGTATACTAGTGAGACAAGTCACAAAGTGAGCTATGCTGCAAAGCGTACCTCAGTCCACTTAAAGCCGAACAGCTCCAGCATGCGCTGGAAGTCGCAAGTGAGCCAGTGGGGGCTGTTTCGGACCATGCGGCCCTTTTCTGGCAGGTGTTTCAAGCCATCGAACACAAAGACCACATGCAGGGGTAGCTTGAGCAGTGTGCCCAGCCGAAAGAACAGTGTTCGCAGCTCTGGTGACTTTCCAGCTCCTGCGTGGTTGAACTGAAAGACAGCACACACGCTGTGCATCCAAGCGCTGTCAACAGAAGTCAGTTTGGCTGATGGGTGAAAAAGACAAGTACTGTACCTAGCATCAATTCCAATCTTGAACAATTTGACCTTCCGTTCACCGTCAATCTCTTCAGTCTTCAACTCAGACACTGCAAGTTGTTTCAGTGTTCTGTTGTCAGCAGCCAAAGCAACTCGCTGCAGAAAGCATCAATACTGAGGGCGGCTCCAAAGCTGGTGGCTTACCTCCCATAGCCCTGGGATTCCCATTCTGGAGTGTGAAGGTAGAAGATCAGGACAGGAAGGGCTCGAAAAGGGGTCAGGTGGAAAGGGGTCAGACGAAGTCACCTGACCACTGAAGACATGAAAGCAGACATGAAAAGACAGTGGCCTGGAGAACCCTAGGTCATGAAAGCAGACATGAAAAGATGGTGAGCTGGAGAACCCTGGGTGATGAAAGCAGACACGAAAAGACAGTGACTGGGAGAACCCTAGGTCATGAAAGCAGACACAAAAAGACAGTGACTGGGAGATCCCTGGGTGATGAAAGCAGACACAAAAAGACAGTGACTGGGAGAATCCTGGGTGATAAAAGCAGACACAAAAAGACAGTGACTGGGAGATCCCTAGGTCATGAAAGCAGACACGAAAAGACGGTGGCATGGAGCTCCTTGCTGTTGAAGAAGTCAGAAACGAGCTTAACAATATGGGGGGTAGATGTGGAACCACCAACAAGGACGATTTCATGGACCACCAGAATAAAAAATGAGGACATTGTGCTCACCAATGGCTTTTGTGTTGAGACCATAGGTGATGGTAGCTGTGTCCTTGGCAGCTTGTCTCTGAGAGTTGTTGAAGTATGTGGGGATGGTGAGGGAGTTGATGAAGCACTGGCTCCACCAGTTTTCCCCTCGGCTACACCAAAGAGTGTTACTAGGTGAGTAGGGCAGAGCTACTGCTACATGGAACCGATAAGTTGGGTGACTGGGAGTGCAGCCTTGTTGTTGCCACATGAAGTCCTGGGGCCCTGTAAAGTATGAGTGAGAACTACAAACGAATAAATAAAATAAAATAAAACAGTACCTTCTCCAGGGGAAGTGCTGTTGTTGGAGGTGTTCACCTGCAGCGCTGTACATGGCAGTGACTAGAGAGTTTCGGAGCAGAGGAAAGTAAAGTCATGTGATCAAGCCACCCATTTATGGTAACTGTGTAGGATGAGTCGGAGGAGGGTAAGGTAGAGAGTGGATGTATGACATGTAAAGTACTGTAAAGTGCGATTTTGAGTGGGTAAAGTGAGTAAAGTGCGGGAGAAAGAGAAATACACTGTATATTTTGTGAATTTTGTGAATTTTGAACTTCCGGGCAGGCTCAGGGCCTTCCTGGGTGCCGATGCATCCACAACAATGGTGAATTTTTATTGCTTCCGCCTCAGATTTCCACCTCGGATAAAGCATGACACACAGATTAAACACCAGTTAGATAATTTATATATAAATTTACTTGTGAATATTGATCGCTGTCAGGACCTGAGCGCTCGAGCGGTCTGCTTGGTCTGCATGATTTCTATTGATATTTTGATGCCAACAATTCTCTATGCTAGTAATTCAACCTATAGGGTAATTCGGTCCTGGCTCGTGATTGGTGGAAACAAGCTTTGGCGCGAGCAACTCGCGTGCCGAACCCTAAGTTAGGTGCATGCGGCAGAATTCCCAGCCGTGTGTCAGCACAATGGCAGAATTCCAACCGTATGTCACGTGACTTTGGATTCCCATTTTTTTTCAACGAATCTGAGACGAATCCCCTTTACAGAATTTACCTTAGCTAATCGTACATTTCTCCAGATATCCCGACATAATTGAAAACTTTCATTAAGGGTCTGTGTGGGAATCAAAAGCAGTGCAAGGGGGTTTGTGTATGATGCCTGCTAAGTGGAGAGCCTGAAAACTGTTTGCGGCGCACTGGACTTGACAGAAGTTACGCGCAAAAAGATAACTTTCGAGGCAAATCATCGTCCCTGGCCACTGGCATCGCGCTATGTAGCACTTGAGCCTTAATATGGGTTTCATCCCTACTTAAGCTATCTCACGGGTGTGCTGTCGATTTCCTTCAATTTGCTGAAGTAGCAAATGAAGCAGTCACCAACAAGATGAAAAATGATGACATTATTACACAAAACAGAAAATCACCGGAGCAAGTGTTCCAAAGGCTACTGGTAATCCAAGGACCGGTACGTTTATACCTTGAATAACTACCCTTGAACGTTCAAAACTTCTGAGTGGGCACCACAGGCCGCTTGCCATGTATCATCACCGAACTCGATGTCGGTGCTGAATTGGTTGGCTCTTTTGAATGCATCCAGTGAGCAAGTCCCAAATCGACGATCTTGCTTGGTTTCTGCGCAAGTCCGCAAGGGATATGTCTCTTCGTTAAGTACCAGTCGAATTTGTGGTCCATCGAATCTTGACGGTGAATGAGTTGTCAAGTTACAGCTCTAACGAAGGAGGACCTACGACTCTTTACAAGTAAAACTTTCCCAGATCATTTGGGCGGCGAAGGGAGTTTGATATGATGTTCGGAACCTTCGGTGTTGGCGTAGTTCCTCTGAAGACAGTGGGGGTTCGTCTCTGCAAATGAATATATGAAATGTAGTCTCCGACTATGAGTATGGAAATGTACCTATTGAGATCCATTGCAGCCATTGCAGCCATGATAGTAGCATCATGTCCGAATTCGAGATAGAGGGACTGGGCTTCCCCACTAGTGTTGGAGAATCTAGCTCACATGTTTATAGGACTGTCTTAACATGCGTTAGAACATACCTATTGATTAGTTCATTAACAAAGACGCTTCCCATGACACGTCCAGCATCATTGGGCACCAGGTATCCGACACTTGCGACCATAATGAGATCCATTTCATACCTAAGTATGTGTCAGTGTCGCGCCGCCGGAGTTCAAATAGCCTTACTCAAAATCTGCAAGTTCGTCCGCATAGAAAACATCGCACCATGGTGACTCTTCCCCTGCGGCTATGTCATATGTACATGCATACAAAGCTCCGTGCGTGTCGTCATCAGTCAAGGAAACGCCATAAGGAAGGAGGTCATTCAAGCGCTTTGTGATGTCAGGGAGGTACGCGTTGCTCCACTCATTTCCCACCTAAACAATTAATATACCATTAGACAAGGATTAAACCCGGTTTACTCGCCTTTGATGCATAGTGCCAGTCGATGCCAGGGCACGAAGTCCAAGGAGTGATCCAAGACGCTGGACCGGGTATATCATCGACTGTAAGGAAATCCTTGTCCTCGACTTCGCGACCAAAACGTCCCTGAGCGAAAAAGTACATAGAATCAATCACTCTTTGTGTAGTGCTGGATAGTAATGTTTCCGTAGTGAAGTTCGGATATTTCAACCCGAATCTAGACGGCACATTAGCGCAACTCGACAAAACAATGGAGGGAATGAGCGTACTCCACGCCATGGTTGAAGAGCTGCTGACGCCCGATGATGGTCAGGTTTTCTGGGTCCAGATGTGATTCATATCCCTCCCCAGTCTGGAGGAAACGGAGGTTCTCAGGCAGATAAGCATCCTGGAGAGCATCACGGCCATTTCTCAGCGTTTGGACGAGGGAGTTAATCAGGTCCATCTCTTGGGCGCCAGCAGGTCCACGTGAGCCATGTCTGTGCATCTGCAACTGCGTCAGATGTTCGCGCTTCGCAAGGAGAAACTCAGGCATACAAGCATCACTCGATCGATACTGCAATCATCGGGTAACTCTGCCTTGACTTTATGAGAAGCAGGAGCTACACGGTACGGAGTCAAGTTTCCGAGTCTCTTGAGAGGGTCTTCGTCTTCATGTTTATGTGAAATGAACGTCAGAGACGCTAGGGTCAACCAGTTTAGAATACCCTGGATGAACATCGTTGGGGGTACTAGACTGATGGGTCTAGGAACCAGTTCAGTACAGTCCTTTATATGCCCAGTTGGGCTTATAACCCCCATTCCATTGTGTTACCCGGATGCGAGAAGATCCCGAATTCCAGTTCGGCTCGGCTCGCGGCCATTCTTCATGCCTACCAGTGACTGGATCCTTTCCTATATATTAGCATTTATGACAGTTATGACAATATCTTCTCACCATTTCTCTGACGGCGCTCGCGGCACAAGGCGTTTGAGCTTGAGCTCGTGGACGAGTTTTTCCTTCAAACTTAGCCGGGACTTGGAATCGCGTTTGCGTAACGTTAACTATTTTCTGATAACGAAAGGCATGACAAAAGATGACACCCTCTGCAATGGATACTTGAAACGGAGGCTTACTGAAGGCAATTTGCTGTTGACATCACTTTTTTTTCCGATGGGCCTAAGTATCTTAAGAAGTATCGTGAGCTCAAGCGCTCATGGAGCAAATCATACGTACCGGCGCTAGTGACAGTGACATCCCCACACTCCGAGAGCTCGAGTCTATTATGTAGGTTAATGTAGGTAGCTGAAGGATGCGGTAGATGAAGCTTTGATGCTACAACTGTGCGGTACGCTGTCATGATCAAAACCACACTGCCAACTTCCAAGTATTATATTGCTTTTACAGCTCCAACTGTGTTAAGTTGATGTCGTGTGGGAGAATAGACTCCGACAGAGGAATAAGTGGATGCTGCTGGAGCCTGGCAGTATGCAGAGGCTGCGTCAAGTGATGTATTCATATTACCTCTGCGTAGTAATACCCATTAATCATGGTGACATTGTACAGCGTTGAAGTTTAAAGCTTGACCCATTCTTGGATGGTGATTACTTGGTAACTTCAAAATGATGTACATAGACCCAAAAAAACCGAGGAATTTCGGAAAAGTCGCAATGGTCTCGGAGTCTTACGCCGGATTTAAATCGCGGCCTCTACAGGACAGAAATAATGGTAAGAAGATTTTCTATCGCGTTGGTTGATTCACACCCCACAAGTCGCGTTCCAGGTTTTATCCCGGAACCGAATACTTGTGCTGTAATGGTTTACATTGACGAAAGTATCGAGGGAGCATGTCCCAAGTATAGGATCCATGCCTTGACCGCAAATAGTCAAGGGCATGGTAGCATCGTTTAGGATAAGGCGAATTTGCGGTCCATCGTATCTGGAGGAGATATAAGAACTCCAAGCATGGATTCACTGAAACAGTGTAATACTGACGAGCTTGTGCATGTGAATTTTTCCCAAACCATACTGGCGGCGAAAGGTGTAAGTTCAGATGTCCGAAACTTCCGCCCAGGACGTAGCTTGTTGGGGGACAGGGGAGGGTCATCCCTGGAAAATTGACATAGTAAAAAGTCCCTACGGATGAGTATGACGCTTACTTTGCTAGACCTAAAGCAGATAGAGCAAGCAAAATTGTGACATCGTGCCCGAATTCAAGATATAACGACCGGCTGTCACCCTTAGAATCTGTGAAGCTGTAGATAATGTGAATTATTTTGTTGTGAAATATGGAACACGTGCATACCGCTCAATCAGCTTATTCACAAACACCGTCCCCACGAGAGGGGCCATGTTATCTGGTAACGTATAGGCGCACGAAGCATCCATTAAGATGTCCCTCTCGTACCTCGATAATAATTATCATCAGAAAGCCATGCACGCTTATTCAATCGGGCTTACTCGAAATTAACCAATTCGTCAGGTAGAAAAACGCGACACCATGGAGAAGCACCATGGGAAGCCAGGTCATAGGCACAAGCAAACAATGCCCCATGAATATCATCTTCAGTGAACCCGACTCCAGGTAGAAGCATGTTTAGGCGATTAGTGATTACAGGTAGGTAGTGTTTGCTCCACGTCAACGTCGCCTGCCTTCCGAAACCATAGTCGAAGTTGGGACAAGCAGGTCCTGGTGCAGGAGTGATCCAAGAAACTGGATCATCTTTGTTATTGACAGTCACAATGCGAACATTTGGATTAAGTCCGAAAAAACCCAACGCAAACCAACGCGCAGACTCGACCACTCGACCCGAATCGCTAGATAGGATGACGTCGGTTGTCAGGTGTGGGTAATTCAATGCGAACCTTGCGAATTATTATAATTATTGCCTTCACATGAAATTGAACCCGACTCACTCAACCCCATGGTCAAAGAGTTCCTTGCGCCCAAGTATAGTCAAATTATGTGGCGTCAGGCTTGAATTATACCCCGCTCTCAGAAACTCGAGCTCGTGAGGCAGTTCTACTTCCTGGATAATATCCGCTGCGTCATGGAGTGTCTGAATCAACCGCTCTATATATCTGTGTTCGCCAATGGGACCGCGAGAGCCATGACGGTGCATCTACCTCGTGATTAACCTAACATTTATGTATAAAGTCCACTGCAGAATTGCAACTTACAAGCATTACTTGGTCAACGGTGCAGTCGATAGGGAGTTCTGAATCGATTTCTGAAGCATCGTAATGACGAGCACGATGATACGGGGAAATGCTGCCAAGATGATTCAGGACATCGTGAGTGATGTTGGAGTAATCCCGTACATAAGGCGTGGACGCAAGCAGGCTTAGAATCGCTTGCATACGCATCCCGAAGCGTGACTGAGACTCGGAGGTCTCGTGGGCCGTGGCTGGTTGCCCAGAATAACTTGGGCAACGGCTGCAATAGTCAAACTAAGTTCAACAATTTAAAGTTACATTACGTAATACACGGCGACTCTTTCAAGCTTCCCTGAAGAACCAGCCTGAGTGTCCACGTCGAACATTAATGTCCAACGACATTGAACTTGAAGACTTTTCTAGCAGGAGACGTACAGCGTACTCGAACGATGGAACTACTAATATAGACTCAGTTGATGAAACCTTTGCCAGCCGCCAAGACGGAGCAATAGGTCTTTGGGCTTGGGTTTCAGCGGCCTTGTAATGCCAACCTGCTAGCTCTTCGACTATTGTATTGAAACCTTCGCTTACATTGCAGCTTTATTGTGTTTTCTACAAGCTTGACACTGTTTCCAAGGTTTCTCCTCTTCATGACGGAACCGTCAGGGGGACGAAATGTACTCTCACCCCTTGAATCCTTCCTCGCGGAACAACTTGGCATTGCGATGGGCGCAATCGCACTCACTCTGATAGTAACAGTGAGAAGTCTTGCAAGGGATCGCATGCTTCGAATTTCACTGATGGACACTTACAGATTCCAAACGCTCCGCCTATCGGTTTCCAGCACGATGAGCATGTGAACTCCCATCCCCTCCTCGTGCCCGTCACTTCTGCCTCAGTTCTTTTGGCATTCCTTTCTTACAATAAAAGTGATGTCGGCTCTTTTGGCAAATTCATTTTTCTAGGGACATCTTTTGTCGGGTTATTCGGACTATGGGTGGTACGTGATTTCAATAATTTTATTAGTGAAATATGCGCACACAATCTGGGGTCTTCAGCTTCTTTTTGCGGGGCCATCTGTGATTTCGAAGAAGACTGGAGCTGACAAGCGCACCTCCACATTCATATTCGGGAACAGAAACGCGGCTTCCGCCCGCAAAAAGGAGTGGAGCAAGCAAAAGACAAGGAACAAGAGCTCGTAAAACCCATCAAGTGACCTGCACTGCCAATGGCACGACCCTTGATTGATATAGAATAGACCAGCATTGTATTAATAACCATCCTGATACGGTTGTCTTAATTAGTAAAGTATTAGCAGAAGAGAAATTCACAAGTGACGAGTATTTCGTACATGTTCTCAGAAACCTGAACTTTATTTGGGAATTCACCGTCCAGCGTTGCCGCCCATACCCATCATCTTAAACATATCTGCGAGGTTTGGCATGCCACCTCCCATGCCAGGCAGCCCTCCGAGGCCGCCGAGACCGTTGTTCATCTGTCCCATCATTCCTGGGGTGACGATCGACAAACTAGCACATGATAATCGATCGGAAAAGGACTTACTTTGCATCTCTTCCATATCAAATTGGTCACCTCCTTGACCCTGCATCATTGCTTTCATCATCTCCTGCATACCACCACCGCTCCTTAACTGCCGTTGCATTTGTTGCAGCATCCCTGGAGGCATTGCACGCTAGAAGGGAAGGGTCAAACCCCGCTAGAATGACAAAATCGTCCACTCACTTGCATCGCTTGAATCTGTG
>JABBWI010000291.1:0-84840 GCA_016647755.1 Suillus subluteus | reverse complement strand
TCTACAGAGCATATGTTGGATGTAGCAATAGGTGATGCGGATTTCGCAGAAAAATATGGGGATTGTAGGCCTGTTGACGTGCATAAGAATGAAAACACTCCATACACGGTCAGCACGTACCGCAACCTCAACTGTGTTCTCATGACCAACCAGACTGATCTCAGAAGTCCATGTACCACGAGTTATAACTGCTGCAATGAAAACGAAGCCTTTATTGTTCGTTGCATTCGAAGCAGTGATGTGAGCACCATCAGGCGACCAACTGCAAAACTCTGTAAGAAACCGATTTGAAGAATGTGACCAGTGGCACTCGCCTAAGACGGCGGAAAAACGTGCTGCCAGGAGAGTCCTCGAAGGGTTTTCTGATTTCTGCCTCGAGTTGCCAATCGGTCGTTCTCCAAATTTTCACGGACTTGTCGTCGGACTGAGTGGCCATAAATTCGCCCACAGGATCCCAACAAACGCCTTTGACGAATCCTTGATGTTGATCCAGTTTTCTAAGACGTTCTGAAAGTAGTATGAGTAATGAACTTCTTGCGCTGAACTACTGAAGCTAGAAAAAATGCTCGAAGACGTTTGGAAGCACCAGTTACTGAAGTGTGTAATAAACTGACAGCTGCGAACGGTGCAAGCAAGAGTGCAAATCCAACTCACCCAGAGTATATCCACACCAGACTAAAACGACGGAATCAAGGCCAACTGAGGCGAGGTAACGATCCTCTGGCGCCCACGCCAGGTCGGTAACGTCTGGAATTTGCTCAGTGCAAATAGAAACACAAGTAGACAAACCCAATTCACCGCTTTCGTGGCCTGGAAGTCGCTTCATTGGTTTCCATCCTTCTACATTGACTTCGTTGGAACCAAAGACCTTGCCCCTACCCGATCTGTATTTAAAGGAGAGAAACGCAAATAAATGTTTTAGAAGCACATCAAAGTTATATACCAAACTCACGGATCAAGATCCCATATCATCACAATCTCGTCGTCGCTCCCACTTGCAAGCCACCTCCCAGAATGTGCCCACCTAATCGTTAAGACGGGACCTGTATGCATACTTAGTGTGCACAAAGACTTTGGTGGTCGATTGCACATTTCGGATGCATGGTTAAGAATAGGTTTCGTGCTCCAAATACGAATTTTGGCGTCTAACCCTCCTGTCGCTATGCGCGAACCATCAGGATGAACATGAACGGAAAATATGGAGAGACGCTTCGTGTCGTGGTCGGTTTTGGAACTATCTGTGTGACAGAAGATGGCTAAGAAGTAACTACTCCGTACGCTTCAATACTCACCTTTGTGCATAACCCAGGCGGGTTTCGTGAACTTCATTGCTGCGCAACTGGAGGCCGTGCTGGGCGGATAAGTACAACAGCCTTGAGCACCCAAGGCCTGAGACCGAAATTGGTAAGCCACGTGGTTCCTCACCATGTAAGAGGTTTAGGCTTATGAAATCATGATGCATTAAACGTTGTCTCCTTCCATTCCGAGTCGTGCTTACTACGGGGGACTAGCTTCCTTATGATTCAAGCTACCAGTTCTGTAGCATCCTAATTCATCAACCAACAATACCTTAGGCTACTATAGTCGCCGCTAGACACTAGACGGTCGCGCCAGATATCGCAATTCATACGTGATATCACCCAGCGCTAACCTCTGCCCCATGATGCATAATGTCTGGTTTGTACAAAGTTGTTTTCCCCACCTCTGCCACTTTGTGAAGCACACCATATGCATGATAACATCTTTAGCCACATCCCTGTTGGTGTTCCCCTGGTTTTGACAGCCACGTCGGGACGTGGGGCGTATAATAGAACTCAAATCGCCGATCCATGAACATAGCCGACAGCTCATTGAGTCCAGTGGGATGATCCTGCGAGTACTGACTTAGGCGAACCTCCAGGATTCAGTCATTAAATTCGCGCTGGATTTCCGTCCAACCGTCGTGACATACAACAAAATTTACAGGTCAATGGATGACCGTCAATCGCATAGTTCTGCCTATTGTTAGAACAGGATCTTACGCCATGATGAGGAATGTGATATCACTCGCACAATTCCGCGTTGCATGCGAGTGGAGATAGATGTGGCTCAGCCGTGCCTGTTCTGAGTGCTTTTATACGGGGATTCTTCTTCCGTCACACTCGTTCCTTTCTCTTACCGAGATGACGACCTCTGTGAGTGCTACCCCGGAGGAGAAAACCCCGACAACAGATGATTTTAGTCGGCCCGTCTCTTCACTGTCTTCTGTTGGTAAAAGAAGTTCTTCTTTGCCCACTGATGACCTGGTGGATGAGGCAGAGGAACAGTTCTCATGGACAGCGGCCATCTTTCGTCGAAAGCAGACGGTCCCCCGTGACCCTGATGCAATCGCGACCAGGCGCTCTGTTTTTGATGATCCTGACCTTGCACCACACTATTGGCCCAAGAAGGACTACGAGAATCTCCACAGATTCGATACAACCGCTCGTTGGACGTACAGGGAAGAACAGGTCAGTTTTTATACTTGTCATGATTTAAAGTGAGGTTGCTCATGCTAAATGGGAGGAAGGTCCTAGTCCGCAAGTTGGATTGGAAGATTATGGCTACGGCAGCTATAGGATTTTCCGCCTTGAACTTGGACAGGAGCAACATCAACCAGGCAAACTCGGACAATTTTCTGCAGGATCTTGGATTGACTACAGACGGCAAGCTTATTCGATTGCCATACTAGTATGAATAATATCCTGACTTTTCGTCATCCAGACTTCAACCTAGGAAATACCGTGTTTAAGTTGTCATTCTTATGCGCAGAACTACCGTCACAGCTTGTCTCTAAGCGAGTACGTGTATTTACTGTAGATTGTTTCGTGTGTCTTATGGTCGTATTGAAGATCGGCCCGGATCGCTGGATACCAACGCAAATTTGCCTCTGGAGTATGTAACAGAACGGCTGTATCAAAACAGTTCTTATCGATAGCTCACAGGTTTCGTGTCTCTGTCACAATTCTGGTTAACCGGTAGGACCTCGTTCCTGGTCAGCCGGGCGCTTCTTGGGTAATATCATTTAATTGCTGTCCCAATGCTTCTTTGTACTGACTAGTGAATTCAGCGCTTTGCAAGGCGGGTAAGCAAAATTCCTGCGCGCGCTCGAGTACACTTTTAACATTCCACAGCTTTATCCCTGACCTGATATTATATCTATCTTGTATGTCAGTCACCTTCCACCCCATCTCATATTGCTGACTTTTCAGACAGATTTTTACACGAAGACGGAGCTACCCGTCCGCCTCGCCTTGTTCTGGATGTCTTTAAACCTATGCGGTATCGTTGCTAGTTTTCTAGCCTATGGGACGCTTCACATGGGTGGTGTGGCTGGCGCTGCTGGATGGCGGTCAGTAGAAGTTTGTTGCTCATTTCGCAAAAACCTGACTTGATTGAAGGTGGCTGTTCATGATTGAGTACGTTCATTTCTTTCCAATGACATAAGGCGCGCGAACTCGACCCTCCAACAGGGGAATCCTCACTCTCCTTATAGGGGTTTTCTCTTTTTTCCGCATGCCTCCATCGCCAACGCAGACCAAAACATGGTTCCGGCCCAACGGTTGGTTCACGGAAAGAGAAGAAATCATTATTGTCAATCGAGTACTTCGGGATGATCCCACCAAGGTGAGTAATTGTGTCACAGCTGTAACGAGACTCTATAACTAACTAACTCACTCCCTCAGGGTGACATGCACAACCGCGAGGGCCTTACATTTCGTCGTCTATGGACAGCGATGTGTGATTATGACCTTTGGCCAATTTACATTCTGTACGCCTTTCCCCTGATCTTTGTAAGAGTTGGGCACTCATGAAACGCAGTGGCCTCATGTTTGGCATCCCGAACACTCCCCCCTCGACATATCTCACTTTACTGCTTACGGACATCGGGTGGGTATCATAAGTATCCCTTCGTTTGACACACTCAAGACCAGGAACACAGATTCAATACATTTGACACCAACCTCCTTACGATACCCTCTCAGGCTCTCGGAATTGTCACAATGTTTTTGATCGCACTTGTCTCAGAGTTCGTCAACGAACGTTCTATTGTGTCGATGATGGAGGACCTCTGGACGTTGCCTTTCCTTGTTGCACTCTATGCATTGCCTAGCAACCCTAACCCTTGGATATTTTTTGTGAGTAACGCGTTTTACGCAGTGCATCATACGCGGTTTACTCAACCGTTCAGGCTGTGGTGACTGGTCTGTTGTCATATCCGTAAGTTCGAACTTGTCAGCATTCATATTCTTGAAGACCATTTTTGACGTCCTCGTGTTACCAGATATACCCATCCAATCCAGGTACTACTTAGAACGATCCTTGAGCGAAATACTCATCTCTTGTTTCAGGTGGGTTGGTGCTCTCGCAACGCCGGGGCAGTGGCAAGTCGAACAGTTAATGCGTCGTTATACAACATGTGTGGAATTCTCCATTATCGAACTGGAGACAAACTCACTTTCCGCTAGGTTCGTGCAGGCCAGCGGAATCATATCCGCACAGATCTACGTAACTAGCGATGCTCCCAGATGTGTGTTACTACTCCTTTCCTTTCCCAGGCAACATAATCGTCATACTCATCCACGCGCACAGATCGACACGGCAACAAGATCCTCATCATCATCTGCTGCGTCAACATCTGTATTCTGTACCCAGGTACAAAGGCATATTACATCTGGCGCAACCGACAACGAGCTAAGATTTGGGATGCGATGACGACAGAGGTGAGTTTATTGTGTACTTTCTGGACCGCTAGGGCTCTGGCGCTAAAGACTTGTCCAATGATAGGAACGTGCACACTATCTGAGCACGACCAGGGATGTTGGGAACAGAAGACTTGATTTCCGTTTTGCACATTGATGATGTGTTTAATTATGCATATTTAATCAATTTCAAACTCCATTCGACTTGCGAGCCTTGCATCGAGGATACAAGATGGGGGGAGCGCCATACCCTCAGCACTTGAGCTCGAAAGTGTACGCCCAAACACAGATTAGTATTCGACAAGCCCAGTGTCCCCAGCTGAAAAGCTCGGGCTCACCAGCACTAAAAGTACAAAAGAATTGCGTATAGATCGCTAAGGGACCATCGAGATTTGAATTGAGACACGCACTGCACGTGTGTCAAGATGAGATAGATGAAAGTTGTTGTCCTGCATCGCCAGTCGTTGACAACAGAGACAAGCTTGATGAGTCAAGTAATAGTGCCGTGTATGATTGATTGCAGAATAAAAGGGTGAACTCGAATATATTTCTGAACGACATAAACTAGGAATAGAAATACATCGATCAGCAATGAACTTCGGGTACATATGCTGCAATGAGAAGAGTTGAGCAAAAATTGTATGCCCGCAGAAAAAGAGGGGCCTGGTGTCAGAATGCTGTACCATGCTAAGCGTACAGTATAGTCCGACTCAATTCAGCTGAATGTATTCAATGGGTGTCACTGATCGCTCAACTTCAATTGAGATTGCGACTCGGATCTGCAATATTGCCTTGCGCACAATGAGTCGGATGCCAATCAAAAATTATGTTGCGCTCACATTTTTTGAATTCTCCAGAAGACATGCTGTGTGCATATAGGAGTATGCAGACAGAGAGGGGTACGAGGCAGTCCTTATAGAATATGTGATCGATCCGACTGCCTTAGGCGGGCCAGTAACCGCTCGGAGAATAGCCTAGTGCAGCGTCCTCCATGGCCCACTGAGAGAGTTGGACTTATCATGGGTTGTCCTTAAAGATACTCGTATTGCTATTAGTATTGTGATTGGAATGAAGCCTCCAAGTTCATTGAGCCTTGTGTCGACCTCCAGTAAGTGAGTAACTAACGGTAAACCAGGCCAAATACGTGCAAATAACACCTGCTAAGTTGCGACATCGTCCTGTAGTACAGGACGTGTCTCGACTCTCAATCTAGAGAAAGCCAATTCAGTATGAATCTTGAAAGATGGAAACGTTCATACGTATACCCGACGCGCTCTTGGGTCAACATTATCTGCCTGCTGGTCGTACCCATGACATTGAAAAAGTTCAAGTTGAAGCTGTTACTTGCCCGCTACCATGGCGGCTGGCGGTTGATCACAACGTGCTCCTTGTGGTTGGTTGCGACTCGTACGGGGCCTCAGCGCTCAGCCTGAGCACCCCTCACATTAAAGCCCCCATGTGATAGGGAAGCTGAGTGTAGGTTTTGAACTTGCAGCTGTAGTCGCTTTCCGTATCTCCGCCGCTCCAGTTTCCGCCAAAGGCGACCCAGTGGCAATTCCAGATTCAGTTGAGATACTTCATGTCCTCATGACGTGGTCTCTAAAGGTGAGGCCCATGCCAACTACGGTTGGAGTAGTAGTGGGTCGCTTCTTCACTTTTCAGCTATCCATTCGAGTCTGAGGATGATGAGCCGACCCTACGTGGTGGTAAGGGACACTCGATCTTTTCATTCGTAGTCCCTCACCCAGTTCTTGAAATTTGTAGCATCCAATTCGCTGTTACACGTCAAATGACAATTCATTCTTGAAGAACTCTTGCTGATATTCAGCGGATTGAGTTGACAAGCAGAGGTGCTTAATTGTCTTTGTGGACTGGTTGTCTACTCGTCTTTGTCGTTTGACTACTCTCATCGGATGGGGAGGAGCTAGAGTCCAAACTAGGCTCTAATTCTGGTGTTACTGCCTAACATTGCTCTAGACGTCCTTGAATATTGAGGCCGAGGATCCTCACCTCCCCCTAGGTTCGTGCAAGCTCGGAATCATACCTGCACAGATCTAAGCGGCCAGCGATGCTCCACGGCATATGCTGCTCAGCCGACCCCTTATCATCGTCAGCCTTTGTAACCGGCCACGATTGCGTTCGACATCTGACACGCTCGACAGACAGCTAGAAGTTGGGATGCAATGACGTCAGAGGTGAAACAACAGTGGCTATGACGCTGGCACTAGGGGCCCGCCACAACTTTCGTTGGGAAATTGTTCCGTAGGCAGAGAGTGCGAGAGTGGCTGGTCGAATGATAGTGAGCACGACCAAGGATATTGGGAACAAAAGAAAGATGAGATGAATTTGTTATTCAAAGTTCAATGTGAATAGCCGTAAAGAATCACACGAGATAAAGGGGGAGGAAACAATTGATTGATAGAGAATACAAGAAATCTAATTTTCACAAAGTCCATAGCAAGCTAGAAAAGTAAGGTCCATGATGAAGTCCTTCGAAACATTCCCTAAATATCTAAGTCGAAACTATTATATTAATTGCAAGCGCCCAAATCCTTCCAAGTTCCGGAAGTATCACCAGGCTTGTTACTCGAGGTCCACTGCGTAGAGATCCAGAGATGGCCATTAAAGGTCACTTTGGAGCCCCCGGGATAAGCAGTAGGCTGGTTCCAAGCAGGGATTCCGGTACAGTCAACCTTGTTGCTAATCGGTTGGTTGCAAACCCCGGTCAGAGTCCACGCGCCGGCAGCAGACTCAGGGTTGTTGTTATAACTCCACTGATTAGCGGTCCACAGTTGGTTGTTGAAAATCACTTGAGCGCCTGCGCTGTACTGAGGCGGATGTCAGTGGAGGGAGAACTGAAATGAAGATACAACTTACTGCGAGATTAACCTGCCATGGCTGGATACCATTACACGACGCGGATGAAGTGGACGGCTGGCTTGGCTGAGGTTTGCCGGTCTCAGTTGGCCTGACGGTGGGCGTCAAAGTCGTCGTGGGCGTTGGCGTGGTAATAGGAGGCTTAGGCGTCAGAGTCGTTGTGGGCGTTAGCGTAGTAGTAGGCGTAATCGTGGGCGGAGTAGTAGTAGGCGTAAGCGTGGACAGCGTAGTAGTAGGCGTAATCGTGGTAGTGGGAGAAGGTGTGGTAGAGGTCGTAACAGATGTAGAAGACGACGACGTGGTGGTAGTGGGTGTGAGCGTAGTAGTAGGGACGACAGTGGGCGTGATTGTGGAAGTTGGAGCAGGCTGAGAGGTGGCCGAAAAATCAGATTTGATGCAAGTGAATGACAACAGTGACATACCTGATTGTCACTTCTTGGGAAGACCGCTGCGCTGGTAGATGCCAGAGTGGCAGCGAGGACGAATGCGACACTAATGATTTTGGAGTACATGATGATTTAATAGACTGATGTGAGAATTGACAATGAGTTGATTGTGAGTTGGATGAGTTGAATTGGTGGAAATTATCTGTGGTCCTTTTATACGCCGGGAGGAGGACCTCATAGTAGAGCCGGGATGCTTGGCGGATGATAATGATGTCACCTCGGATAATATCAATAATGTATTGAATTGCTTCGGTAAGAAATTTCAAACTGAGCGGATATCCTTTGCTTCCCGATCCCCAGATCTGAGACATCCGATGAGTCATCCTTAGGGGTACATTCAAGTCGGACTCCACAAGCGTCCCGCCAAGCATATCCGAAAACTATTGCGCTCAGCTGAGTATGCAGAGCCAGATCCGCTGGGGGAAGGTAATTGAAGTGATTGGGTTGGCTATGGCACCACCAGCGGCATTCCGTTCGGGGAATGACAGTCTGTCCTCCGAATCGTGGTTCATAGCCAGAGAAAGCGGGCGAATCATACTGGATCGTCCTCTTTTCATCATAAGATTCGATGTGTTGCCAGTATTTACTATTAAGTATCGTCGTTCTTGGAACCAAACCTCCAAATTCATTGAACTGGTATCGTAAACCAAATATTTCATACAGACTCTTCATTTAGCTCAACATCCAGCAAAACACAATGTTGAATCCTCAGCGCTCTGGGCCTAACTCCGAGTCAGAGCGTGGGGGTAACAGTTAGGCGCAGCTGTTTCAAAGTTGAGACCGTCTGGGATGCATTGAGGTGGATCGGTCATGACATTAGCGTCTACCATACGACGGGGTGGTACGGGGTTCCTGAGTACAGGGTCTATGAGGTTGTTGTCGATGAATGTGGATCGGGGAACTGTGGGGGTGGCTGGCTGAACAGAGGGAACTTCTGGAGACAGAGTTGACGGCCTTTTTCTGCGAAATCGAGGAGGTTGTGCACTTTGGTCAGGAGATTCCGAGTCGTTGAACTTTTTCTTTTTCTCGCGATGTCGCTGAGCTCGTTTGCTCGCGCGATTCTGTGCCCTGATCCTTTCTGCACTCTCAGGATCCTCCATCTGTCTGGCGAGCCATCTTCTTTTCTGTTCTGCATGTTTCTCTTTGGTGTCAAGGCCTTGCAGGTTGTATTTGAAGCGTGGAGGCATGATTAAACTATAAGTTGATACTACTTGGTAATCAACACATTAAGCCAGGCGAAAACCAAGAGGCCTCACTTACTAGTAGTTGACTTGCTACGCCGCCATCATGAACCGTGACTACGTGGCGGGAACACACGAATTGTCACACCCACGTGCTATCGAAGCCACTCGTCGCTGTCACACAATGATAAGTGCAGCGACAACGACGATATGATACTGATAAGTATACCATTGGCTTGATCGATACCCATCTTCATGGTACTGGTATGTCAGATCCACGGGATCGAGTACCTCCTCCCCCTCGCATCGTCAAGAGCGCTCGGAAACTCGCTGATGCAAGGCTTGATAATCCTACAAGACCAAGCACTACTGTTGCTACAAAGACTGTCACCGATAGCTCAAGGCCAGACACTCGCATCGCACCACGGGTCCCCGTCCCCAGATCCGCAACTGATCCAAGACTCGATGATCCTACAAGGCTTGTTGCTGCAAAAACTGCCACCAGAGTCAATGACGCTAGGCCAGACAATCGTCTCGGAGCAAAAGTTCCCGCTTTAAAATCTGCAATCGCTGACGCAAGGGGAGTCGATGCTCGTCCTAGAGACCAAGAGTCGAACGCGAGACCAGTCAGTAGAAATCCATCACGACCTGGTAAGTAACTCAAACTAGCCGATGGTGAATGAAAGAATGACATTATCACTTTCATCAGATGCTGCTCGAAATGTAGCTATCCATGAACCCCTGCGGCAAACTGATGTTGCTGCCAGGGGTCCAAAGAAAGTTACTTTCAATATCGGAGACTTTCCACTGCCCGTGGAACGGCGTCTTGTCGCCCGTAATAGGGTCGGGCAGAACTCTGGACGAGGCCTTGGTTCATCTGGTGCCCAAGAGAGAAGAGAAGAGCTTCCCTCTCAATCAGCTTCGTTCTTTCCCGAGAGATCTGGTGCTACAAGGAAGTCGTCGGCAAATGGTACGTACAATAAGCACATGAACAACAACCTTGCGTCTCACGCCGACTAGTCCCACGCAGGGGTCTTGGTAGACAGTCAACCAACAATGCATGTAAGCGTATAAAAACCATATCATCCGTACTCTGCTCAATATTCCTTAGTTAACCAGAACCATGCCACTAAATCGCAACCAATGAGCCTCCACATGCATACGGAGTCAGTTTCTGGAAAATTCGCGCGAAAGTTTGAAGGTGTAGGCGGCAGGACTCCTTCACGCGTGCCTCGTATGTCCAGCGCAAACAAGGGTGTTAGCCAGGACTATCTTGTTGACAGCTCAAGTGAACATAGCAGTGGGAGTGCAAACTATGTCGATGTCGGTTTGAAGTTGTCCAAATTGAGCAGGGGTGAATCCTCAGGCAACTCTGTCGAGATTATCAAGTGAGTCTTGACTGATGGCAACCGTCGAGTGCTGTCTGACAGTGGTTATGCAGAGAGACCGGTGTCCAGGTGAAAGCAGCTAGAAAATTACAAATTGGACGCAAATCGACGAAAGCCCCACCCGAGATACGACGTTCCGTCACTCCCATGGATTCCCAGAGCAGCGAGTCGTCTGACAATGACGAATCTGCGATACCCGCCCCTGGGCGCGAAGATAGCGAGGAACTCGAATATGTGGACATTCCTATCAGCTCTCCCAACATTACTCGCGAGCAAACAGAACCATCCTCAGAATCGGACGTTGCAGAAAGGGATGAAGCACCCGCGGAAATACCCTCAGATACTCTCATAGAGGCTTTGGAAAACATTTCACTGACGACAATCCGGCTCGCAAAATTACACCGCCTTCCTTTCAAGCTACGAAACCTCCGCAAAGGATTTCTCATTCGATGCAAGTCCCTTGGAATTGATCCATCTCGTAGTATTCCACCTTCTAAACCCGTTACGGTCATATACAACTGCGTAGCGCAAATCGCCGAGGATAGATATCCAGAACGACAGGTGACTCGGACGACAATGACACATTGGAAATGTCCACTTTGCGAACTTCACGGAGTATTTCCTACGCAGCAAATTCTCTCCGCTCATCTCCGGTGGGACCATGTAGAAGTACGTTTCTGGTGGGATATGGTATGTTATATGCAGCAACAGAAGATCCAAAGTTGAGCAAACTCATGCAGGATGACTATACTCTGTGGGTACAACTTCCACTGACAAGACACGTTGCATTACCAGTTGCATTGCCTGCAAGTAGGCATGTTCCACTGTAAGGTTTTACTCCAATGATTTCATGTCCACTGCCTGAACATCAGCGACGATGGCTGCTTCACAGAATACCCTATCCACGTGCGATGACTACCTCTTCGACAAGGACTGTCTCGACAGAAATCACCGAGTTCTCATCCAATTTTCACAATGACGAATACACTCCAGCAACCACACAGCCTCCATCACGAAATACCTCTGTGGCATCTCAACCTTTTCCTGACGCAAATAAACTTGACATCAAACCAACCCCGATATTTCGTACGGGTTCATTGGCATTGTCGACTACGCGCAGTAGTTCTGTGACGTCTCGCACGCTGTCTCGCGCATCTTCCACTCATGCCTCTGGAAGGCCAACACCCCCTCCCCGATCTGATCCCCTAGGGCCTGCAGCGCAGTATCCTTACCTACTTGAGTCTGATGGCGTCTATTCATGCCGTGTGGGCGGTCCCCGGCTATACGATCTTCTAAACACACTGCCACTGGATAAGTTCGGTGTCCTCGCATGGGTCATTCTTGAAAGAGAAGAAGAAATCTTCGAGCCAGACAACGTGAGAGATGAAGACAAAGTCATGCAGGCGCTTTGGTTCCGCTGGATATTTCTCAATCGGTACGTTCAACTCAACGCGAAGATCTGACATATGCCAACGGGGCGGCAGGAACAAATTCGTTGCGAATTTTTTCGAAGGAACGAAGACATTCATCGACGATAATTGGCAGATGATAGCTCGAGCTGCTGGAGCTGCTGCTTTAAGGACATGGCTTCTCGTACGTGTGGATAGATGTGAAAATGTTGCATGTCTGACGGTGGTCGATAGGTTCTCAGCATCAATAACTTTTTGATGACTTCGGGTGCCGTGGAACTCTTGCGTCACTATCGAAAGTTGACAGGTAAGAAACATTGGTATGATGATGACCACGCAACCCAGAATGAGGTTGCACCTGTATAATATCTGGATGCATGGTATATACCTTGAATCTGATCAGACTCCTTCAACTCGATCGATTAACGCTGATGCGGTGGCCTCAAAGAAGCTTCGGGAACAACAACGGAGCTCGCTCAGAACCTTTCAGAACCCAGATAACTTGGCAGATGGGTTCACGATGAATGATGAATGATGCCGATTGGTTACTACATATGTAACTTGGGTACAGCATATATGTAGCAATAACCTTATCAACTCATTTATAAAAGCACCAAAAGAAAGTACCACCGCTGAGACTCGAGAACCAGGTGTAGTCATCCAATGCGCATCACTGATGTGCCACAACCGAATTGTGAAGTCGTATATGCTACTGTCAGAGCGCAGAGAAATATTTATGTAAACGAAGATAACTTTTTCGATCGAAAGTATGTTCTGACAACCTTGCAAGGTATTTGTTATGTTCCAGATTAGTATTCTCGGAAGGTCTTTGATGACATCTGGATGGTTTGCGCCAAGGTTGCAAATTGTTATTGTTCGCTTCTCACAGCTGCGACATCAAAAAATTACTACCTCTACAGTATAGCTACTAGTATATACATCATCAATATTTGCTGCTAGGTATTCGACATGTGACAAAGTTCGGCGGGCGAGGCGAGTCAGTTGGGTGTAGCGGAATTCAAGTCTTTCGCACCCAATATGGGACGACCGTGTTCCTTGTCTATGGGACGACCGTGTTCCTTATCCATGGGACGACCCTGTTCCTTCTCTACGGTCGAGGCTTTCTTTCTCAGCCAAAGAGACCGACAGAGCATGGTCTGTAGCGTGGTCAAGTCTCCCTCTGTGAATCGGACATCTAACTTATACTCCTCAGGCACCAGTGTACCTTTGCCGGAACTGCCATCCAGCGGGTCAAACCTCGTGTCTCCCGTCCACCCTTCCCTCTCCATCATCTGGCCGAACAGCTGCCTCAACAATGCGTAGTTCGGCTTTTCTTCGAACTTCAAACCACGGCAGTGATCGAAGTACGTCGTGAATTCCGCAGGTGAACGCGCGAGCAGGTCGCGAAATGCCGATCCAGCTTTCATCTCTCCCATTCGACGTAATTTGGCCTCTTTGCTTGGTGCGTAGATGCCTTGCCAAGGCAGACGGCCATGCAAGAGATATAGTAGGACATTTCCCAATGCTTGAAGATCGTCTCGCCGTCCTTGTTCTGCACCTCGCTCGTTAGCCCTGAGTAGGAATTAGAACGATGGTCACGAACCTCGTCCGTAATGCACATTGTAGCTCGAATACCGCATGGTCCCCAATGCAATGCGGCCTTCGCGGTACGGCATATGCGCTCCTGTGGATGGGTCGACATAAAGCTTCGCCAAACCAAAGTCGAATAAATAGACGATGTGGGACTTTTCCCCGATGCCCATTGCGAAAATTTCAGGCTTAATGTCCCGCAGGACAACTCCTCGTGAATGGGCGAATTCAATTCTGTTAAACTGACAAAGATAAATATCAAATTGGCGCGGTGTTCAACACACTTACCATTTGGACTCCAAGCATGACTACGGTCTTCCAAGGAAGCTCACCCCTGGACAATCTTCGGAGCTGTTCGAGATTAGCACCTAGTTGCTCGAGAATCAAGACATGCGATCCTCGATCCAAACCGCTCCATTTACATGATGGTATGCCTGGGTGACCACGCAGGAGGCTATACACCATAGCTTCGTAACGCACTACGCATGGCATGTCTGGTGCGTCCTCTGATGCAGTCCCTGATTTGATTGCAACTCCCGAGCCGGTGAGAACACGGAAAGCACTCGACACGCGTCCTGTAAGGTCATGGCGCATCAGTGAGTGAGTGCAAGATAGAACAACCCGCGCGTAAACATACCAGAGCTTCCCATCCCAAGCAAGTGCGTCGTCTGATACATGCCACGAATGCGAAATGTCCTTATGAAAGTCTCTAGAGGTAAAGGAGAATGGATATACGGTGTATTCTGTAATTGTCTTAGTAGAGCTTGTAATCCGTCAACCGCCAGGGTGGGATCACTTGTTCTGAGGTTGAGTCTCGATCCCAGCCCTTCATGACGCTGCACAAATACCGTTGGAAAACCTGCCATGCGTGCCGGTTCCATCACTCGGTAAGGATTGGATGTCACTACAAGAACCTGGTTTTTCTCGGCGATACCCCATGCTACGCAACAGCGCTCCAAGAGGCCAGAAAACATGGAGTGGTTTTGGCTAAAGAGTTCCGAAAGGGGCGCAGGTTCGTCGTCAACATTGAGACCAGATGGAAGTTGGGGAAGTGAAAATGACTTCGCGTCTGGGATCGGAAGACCGAGCAGCGCATAACCCTGATCCAGGAGCGTCCCCACAGCTGCTTCTGCATCGGCATATAAACCAGGTTGCAGTATAGTCTGGACAGCTTCGCGGAATGCTACTTCGTTGAGCGGCAGTTCCAGAAAAATGCAGACATCCTCCAAAGCATGCCGCACGATGTCGATATAGGGTGTATCAACATGGTCTTTGTGTCTCATAAGTTCGCATTCGAGATACAATTCAGACAGTCGGCGTCTGTCGGAATGCAATGGCGATAGCAAACGCATAGCGTCGGTTATAGCACCGTCACGATCCTGATTGGGGATGAGCAACTAGAACGCCGTGTGAGGATTCGACTATTTAAACTCACAAGAATGGTACCAAAGAGGTCAAGAACGATAACTCTAGTCGACGATGTGGGTACAGGAGGCATGTATCGTGGGACGACGTCGGGCGCGACATAGGGCTCATCATCCCAGTCCAGAGGACCTTCCGTCTGGATTATTATGGGGGGGGTCTCCGTCAAAGGGAATCTTTATCGACCAGAGTGCTAGAGCAGGTTCCTTGATATTTCCGTCGAAGGTCGGTACATTCCCACCAAACGAGGAATCCGGCAGAAGGAGGCTGCTTCGTCGAGCCTCGTGCGTACGCTCAAACTACGAAAGCAAATTTTGTGTTAGAAGTTGCGAGAAATATATTAGTGACCTACGTTTCTCAACTTCAATGCCCAGTTCACAGCAACAGTCACACCATCCCATGAGTAATCTGATGCAAGTCTGGAATGTGTGAGGGTAACGAAGTGTGATAAGCAGAGGCAACTCACTGGTTGTACAGAAGAAAATCTTGATAAATGGATGGCGGTTGGACAGAAGACAGGTCAAAACTCTGAGGTTCCAGGTATTCGAAAACGTAACCGTATGTTTTGAGCATACCTTCCGTCTCCCGCTCGATACTCCACGTATCCCAGCCGTCCCCCACGGGGCCACTTCCACCGGATGAGCGCTCATCGTTCGTGTATTTTTCTGTCATAGTCATGCAAGACCGAATGACAGAAGGTGAGGTAACTAGATTTTTCAAGTTGGTGCGGAAGGCGAGGAACAGTTCGTGCTCGCGAGCGCGCGGATTCCACATACTCGAGAAGCCTCGGGAATGTATGGACATAGAGAGTACCCCCTTCTGGATGCAAGGGGGGTTCAACGTGCAACATCTTCCTGCCTGCGTCCAGTGAAGATCCTAGGGCGAAGTAGCATCCTTTATTCACTCCGCTTGGCTTCTGAGGTGAGATGGCGAATAGAAAATCTCCTTCCTGCGAATTATCATGGAGTCCGACGTCGGTCTGCGAGATACGCAGCGCTAGAAAAGGGCGAGTTGCCAGGGAAATGGCTTTCTCTCTCCCATAGTAGGATGTCCAATAAGCTGAGGGCTGGGGCATAAGTTTTGCGACGACGAGAGAGTGAGGCATTTGACGAAATTTACAGCTGGGTTGCACAAATCGTTGAAGTGACGGTTGTAATTGAAGAGTTGATCTTCCGAAACTGTGTGTAATCATATAGACTATGGCGCATAGGGGATCCGATCGAGGTTATTACTATACTAGGTGACTTCTTGACAGAATATAATTTCACGCATTAGGAAGGTGCGCCGCGATGCCGGGTTGCCCTCTGGTACTTAGTAAGTACAAGCAATTCACTTGCCCACGGAGAATTAGGGTCTGTTTGGATAGACATTTTTCCCAAGTTCAACTTCGCTTTGTAATCACTGAGTTTCAATACAGATGTCACGCTGATAAGGGACATATGATACAGCCTTGCTGCTAACGCTCATTGACACCATGCATCCAGGTGATCCTAACTGTGATGTCGACTCCCTGGACCCACAAGACCCATCAGATGAGAATACCATCCGTGATCATACTGATGATTTCGATGGTTCTACCGTAGTCGACACAGATCAGTTGGCTGTGTTCCATCTGGAGATGTACAAGAAGTTGTTTTGGGGTGTCTCTCGCGCGGCAATTGGTGTTGTGCAGGAGGCCTCCCGGTCGGTTGACCTTTACAGAGGGTCACATTACGACAAGCAACCCTATCACACTTTCGCTTTGACAGGACTTGGATGGGTCAATGAACTACTCACAGGACACCCAGATCGTATACGGTGTGAACTTGGTGTACACCTCCACGTATTTAATGTACTACTATCTCTACTTCGCAATTTGGGTTGCAAGGATTCCAAATATATAACGCTAGAGGAGCAGCTCGCAATATTTCTGTATGCAAGTGTAACCGGCCTCTCCACTCGTCACCTTGGTGAACAATTTCAACACTCGAATGACATGATATCCAAGTGTGTTGATCCCAGTGCTTGTCGAAAGATTTACTAAAATTTTCAAGGTACTTCAAATGCATACTGAACGCCTTTGCATCGCCCCCTATTTATCAATCATACGTTCATCTACCGAGCGCAGACAATCCAACCCCTCTCGAAGTCCTCCAGAACCCGAAATATTTTCCCTATTTTGCTGATGCCATTGGTGCTATAGATGGCACCCATATCGTGTGTCACCCTGGCAGTGATCAGCGTGATGCTGCTCGCAATCGCAAGGGCAGCTTAACCCAGAACTGCCTGATTGCCTGTACCTTCAACATGTCCTTTCTTTATGTCTTGAGTGGTTGGGAGGGGTCAGCAGCTGACGCCTGTATATATTACAACGCTCGTATTAAGGACTTCAATATCCCTCCTGGAAAATACTACCTCACCAATGCTGGATTCGGTGCATGCGACGGATTACTTGTACCATATCGTGGTGTGCGCTATCATCTAGCTGAATGGGGCAGGGGCCATCTTGCATAAGTGCTTCTGCTTCAATTTTCTTTATCTTACTGATGTTTTTCAGGCCTTGCAATCATCAAGAATTATTCAATTTACACCATGCCATGCTCCGAAATGTGATCGAGCGGATATTTGGTGTGCTCAAGAACTGCTTTCGAATTCTTTCCAACCCACCTTTCTACCCTATGAGCATCCAAGCTCGTATCCCCCCTGCATTGTGCCTAGTGCACAATATCATCTGGGTCCACGACCCAGATGACATGATAGACTACCGGCAAGTCAACAATGACACTGTTGGGCCTGAGCACGACAGTGGAACACTTGCTGAAGGACCTCCCTCTGAAGAGGCGCGTACTCGCGCACATGAGCGTCATGATGCTATTGCTCATCTCATGTGGGATGATTACCTTAGGGTAAGGGAGGATAGAGGTCTATCAGACGTGGAGGAAGATATCTAGACAATTTTGAAAGCGCTGCTCGCGCAAAGTATCTCATCAAATTCAAGTCTATGCATGTATTACATTGAGTGGTATGAAAGAAATTGTGGTGCGAAATTTGAGAACACGTTAAGAACTATACTTCGCTAAGAAAAGCTTGCGAAGGCTGTCCTTCTTGATTGCAAGGTACGAATCGGCGATGGCAACATCAGACTGAAAATGTTGAATGATTGCGATTACCTCGTTGTCCTCTAGACCCTCCTCTTGCACCCGTATAATCACATAATGCAGTAACATATATCCGTCTCATACGGGTAGCCGAGCGTGACAATGTACCAATGGGGACGGGCCATCCCATGTGGGCCCATGTAAATAATTGTACCATGATATATGAGTGGGCCGAGTGAATGTGTGTACCCGAGACAGATGGATGGGCCGGAGGTATATAATATAGACAGTAGTATAGGAATGTACTAGTATATAGGACATTTTGAATGATGAATCTGGTGTACAATGAAGACGAGTGGGCCAGACGGATGTGTACCCAAGGCAAATGGATGGGCTGAGTGAATGTGTACCCAAGGCAAATGGATGGGCCGAGGGTATATAGTATAGACAGTGGTATAGGAATGTACTAGTATATAGGACATTATGAATGGTGAATCCGGCTTACAATTGAGACGAGTGGGCTGAGTGATTGTGTACACGAGGGGAACGGATGGGCCGAGGGCAGGAGATCCGGTCAAATTTCATCATCCGGTAGGTATATCACCAGGTGCATCAATGATCTCACAAGCCTATCATCCGGTACATACAGCATCAGGTAAATCCATGATCCGGTACATTGATCATCTTACAGGCCTATCGTCCGGTACATCCACCGTCCTGTATGTCTGTCAGATTGCATTGCATCATGACAAAATAATGACTGGTTGCCGCCTCCAGTTCAGGTAGACTGGGATACATTTTTTCGTCCATTTCTGGGATTATGCTACTTATTGACCCGGGTCCAGGGTGATCTGGTTGTGCAAATTATTTGAGATTCAACTGACACCAGGAAAACACTTTTGCCAAAAGCACCAGGCAAGTAAATACCGATTGGAGTAGACCAAAATAAAATTTGCCGGCCATATGTGTATACTCATTTACTGGACTCCGGCACATAGATAGATGTTGGATATAACGACCAGTACATCTGGGATACACCATCCGGGGCAACTTATCATGTGTATGGGAACCATTGTGATACATCACTTTAGACAGGTAGAACCAGGATGTGAAAACTGGTACATCTAACACACCTTCCGGTACAACCAATCATGTGTATCGCTGCAAAAGTATAATAGTGCATAGTGACGATGGTTTTGGAAGCATTAGTCTGGATCAACACCAACACCTGTAATGCATCAATTCAGTAGATCTCAATGGGTGGTCTCCCCCAGAAGGACACTGAAATATTTGTGATTCACCAGACCATCTAAATAAAATTCACATCCGAAATATGTATAGGAATGTTTGCATGTATAATCACTTGTCTAAACATGTGTCGTCTCAACTGGGTCAGTGCATTGAACATTGCCATATTTTGCATAGTCTGTCCTCGGAGTTCCAACAAAATTATGGATGCTATCTCACATGTACCATGCAGTGACAATCCGGTTTCCCTCTTCCACATGCATGTGATGTCTCACAAGGCGACATGATGAAGCCAACATTGACCCGGATCCATATAGAAACTTGATTCCGAGATTCATGAAATCCATTATGACCAGGTGATAAATACCTGCGGTTGTCATGATATCAAATGCCTCCGGTCGACATTTTGGATCCCTATGAGGTGGTGACTGGCGGTTGCAAATGACCGACACCACATTGAAGACAGATGTCCAATGTTTTAGATGATAGGTCATATCATGTAACCGATGTCGGGTCGCCCATTCGCCCAACCTGACTTGGGTTTTGATTCCAGCCCAATAAAGATCTGGGTGCATGACCTGAAGTGCAGCGGAGACAAGGATACCTGACCTTTGAAGGGAGGTCGTGATATTACGACCAACATCACCTTTCAATGTGGCCGATACATCTGGTGAGAACCCATCTTCCAGATCAAGATTTGGGAAACCATGTTTCTACAATACTTCAGACTGGCAACCTCAATTCATATGAACTGGACATACCTCTCTTCCTTGCTGAAACCATGCTGGTGATATATTGATACAACCGGGTGTGATCTTCCCATCCAGACTCGGATAGAAATTGGACTTGTGGGTCCTCCATTCGGTGGGCTTGCCGGTTGTGATGCTACTATCCAACAAATTGCCCATGGAATGTGTGGCACAATGCATATCAGTCTATGAATTTGTCATATTCATCCAGATGAGATGACATAAGAAAGAGATGCCGATAGAAGACAGACCATTATCATACTGGTCATTGCACCGGGCAAATACCAGACAATAATTCTGCCTCTGGAATCAATTATGACACTCGGTGTTGTTAAGACAAGCTGTTCTTCAGGAGGGAATTTATCCAAAAGAGTTTGCTCTCGTTTCTCACTTCGACCGGATTCATCTTTGGCCAGGGATTCATTGTATCTGACCATGTCAATTTTAAGATGCACTGCTGGCAAGTCACTCAACCGGAAATGATATATATACCCGGATACATACCAGGATTACAGTAAGCAATGGCCAGGACATTGGCAAGGTTCTCCAAAGCAATACAGGTGTTGATGTCCAAGAGTCCAATGCCCATTTGCTTTGCCTGTTTTCGATGAATTTTGGACATGAAGGTGTCATAAACCAATTCACTGGCAAGGTGAGTCTGGTATAATGCCCAGTCTTGTGGGATTGTTGTCATGTGTCGAGGAAATAAATGAGTGGTTCAAATATGAGGAAAGAAAAGGGCACCAGTCTGATCGATCCCTGACCGGATAAGGATGAGCCGGAATTAACGTCACATTCACATGACCGGATTTCATCTGCA
Source organism: Suillus subluteus (assembly GCA_016647755.1). Taxonomy (NCBI): domain Eukaryota; kingdom Fungi; phylum Basidiomycota; class Agaricomycetes; order Boletales; family Suillaceae; genus Suillus; species Suillus subluteus. Next base: position 63,912 of record JABBWI010000291.1, on the reverse strand, counting down.
GAAATCACCACCCATTTACATTGCAGTTGAATATAATATGCTGTATGACATATATGCTACATGTATGCAGACATCAAATTGTGCTTGACCACACTGTGGATGCACTGTCTTCAGTATTTAACTGGTCCATGAGTGATTGCGAAGACACCACAGCCCGCATGATTTCATCAACCGGCCCAATTAATCCGGCCAACCTATCACTTGAACGTATGAGGTTCGTCATCCTTCCCTGCAATATTTCCAACAGCTCTCTACCAATTGTCGTCTGACGGCACTGCGCAAGAGATGCCAATCCGATTGTCTCCAGTAAACGAACCGGGCCATGCTTAAGCATATATGGAAGCAGGCTGGTTTCCACATGATCCGGCTATTATGATATTGGATGTCAGATTTAGTGAGGATCTGGTGGGGGCTGTCAAGATCTCAACGACTCACAAGTTCTGAAAAATGGCCCTCAACCAACTCCATCACATCTTGAACCGATGACTTTGGCAACATGTCTAACACCCTGCAAGAGCCAAGGTTTTCCTTCCACCAGGCATTGAAGTAGTCTGGCATACGAGCAATATCATATTCATCTGACGTGTTGCAATCCATGGAGATGCTCAACGCTTTGATATCCGTCAGAACTTCATTCACATCCGGTTGCCGGTCCACCAATGTATGTGCCACCATGATTGTCATGACATTTTGAAGAAGTTGTGGAATGACAGCGGAGCACCTGCTAAGGAAGGATATGTTGATGAAAGGGGTCACAAAGGTCTATATAGAAGGCCACAATATTTGAGTACAAGGAATATCAGGATGACCGGATGACCGGGTGCTTACCTCCATTTCCCATTTCATGAGTGTGTGAAATTTTTCTGCATATCCAGGTGTGCCGGTGGCACAACTCTTGTCAACAGACAGGCGCATGGCCAACAAGCGAGAATTGGCATAGAATAAAGCGCGAGAAATCTCTCCAGCGGTGATCTGACTATCCGAGTAGGTGATGATGACTTGGTCAGAGGGAACCAGTTTTCCAGTGTTGTTCATGGAGAGTGAATGAGGATGTTGTTGTAGTAGTAGGAGTGAGAGACGGACAAAGTGGGATTGTTTGCACATGTCTGATATAATTACACATTGGCCAACCTGGGAACTATCCAACCGGTACTATTAACTGTCCGACAACCGGTCCTTCCGGCTGAGTCACCAGAATAATTTTCTGAAAAGAATCCACTGCATGTGCAGCTAGTTGATGATATATTTGAGATTGTCTGGCAGCATAACATGCATGTCCGGTCAGCCCAGTGGATGCAGCATTGTCCTTGTGACCAAGCCATTGCTTGGCCTTGTGGTTGAAGAAATTGATGGACCACTGCATTTCATGCTTGACAAGAATGACCTCTTCATTCCAACGATCACAAAGTGCCTTTGTCCGGAGCCAATTCACCTGGTAAACTATTTTCAGGGAATGTGAGACCGGACGACCTGATATCACCGGATGTGGTGGATACTCACATTCTGTCATCCAGTCATTTCTGGATGTATCACCCTGAACATCCATGCACCAGAACCATGCGAGAGTAGCATCCCTCTGGCCTCGTGCATTTGGATCTGCCACTGCAGCGCTTGCTTTCAGGTGTTCTTTCTTTAGCGGAAGATATTTCTTCAAGAGGTCGTGATCCGGGAGTTTGGCTAGCTGCAACTGGCACTTTGAATATATCCTGGCATTGAGATTTACTGCTTTTTCCACCGAGCGAACTTGGGTCCATGCCCTGGTGGAGGAGGCCTGTGACTTAGCTGACTGGACAGTATTCTGGAATATAATGGCTTTATCTCCCAAATGAACTCTAATTGCATGGAGTGCGTCATTTGCCTGGCCTTCACGGAGGGCAGTTTCTTCTTTCATGAGATCAGTTAGACCCAATTCCTTGCATCTGACCATACCAAGGTTAGAGGGCAAAGGTATGATGGTAAGCTCTGGTTGAAATATGGAGGTATGATGTATTTCCGGATCCGGATTGTGATCACAATCATCGAGATCGGAATAATCTTCATCAAGTGAATTGTGAACCCTGTCTACCGGAGAATCTGGTTCATTGGCATCGACTTCAAATCCAAGATAAGTAGGTGCCATCTCGAGAAAGCCTGTAATGCGAGTTTGTAGCTTGTCCCTGAGTCGGGCTACTCTCAGTAATTGACTGTTGGTTGGATGCCTGCCGAGCCTTTTCACATCTCTAGAGAGAGAGACTTGGGATTCTTCTATGGTGAGACCGGTTGCAAGCCAAGTGGCAGCTCCTTGTCGACTGAGGGAACCGGTCACTAAATGATCAGGATGATTTTGAGCCTGCAGCAGGTGCAACTCCTGCTGCTTTCTAGTTGGAGCTGTACATCATGGCATCCAAATAATAATCAGAATGTGATCGGGCCCGGATGAGTAGTAGTAGAATTTGACACTTGCCCTTTTCCAACCTGACCTCATAAATGTCCATGGCTGCTGGATCCTCCAGTCTGTTCGCCTGAGCAAGTGCCTCCTCTGCCTCCCAAAGAATGATCATGTCAGGGTGAGCCGTCTCATTAATATTTTGGAATGAGAGTTTGCTCTCTGCAGCACCCCTGGCAGCCTCTTTGAACTTTCTGCAGAGAAACTTGGCTGCAGGGCAAGTGAGCCGGGAATGAATTATATGAGACCGGAAGATATCTGTACATCCGGAGGTTGGCAACTCACTTATGCGAATCATTTTCATGAAGTTGCAATCATTCATCTGATAATCCAATACCTCCTTGCGATGTGGAGTTCCCATGCCCCTGGCTGATGGAGAGATTATGTTCAAAGATGCCCAGAGTGTTTCCATGATTTCTCCGTCTATCCTGCCGGTCCCATGGATAAAATTTGATGCATACCGGACATAGCAGCTGTCCTGATGGCCATGTACATGCCACAAACCTATTCCAGGAATGATATCCATGCCAAAGGGGATGGAAAGATACATGCTGGATGTGATCCGGTCCTTGAAAAACTTATTATACTGACAATTTATGTCATAGAATGTTATCGCACGAGAGATTCCATCGGTATTGTAGTTGAGTGCTTGACTCAAGGTGTAGTCCATATTCATCTGCCTGATTATTTTGGGTGAGATCAGTGAGACCAGGAATGCATGTAACTAGATGCAATACATATTCACCTTTCACCCTTCTGAAAATCCACCATGGAATGTGGGACAAAACATCCATGCCGTGCACATGCACATCCTCCTATACCGGTGTAGAGACTCGTGTCTCTGCAGGCGCATATGGGCCAATTTCGCACCTTTTCACGATGCACCCACTATCCTCGCAATGCGCTTCAAACCTGACTTCCACGCTACGCACGCTTTGGCGCGTACCAGCGCATTTGGGCGTGTTACGGTGCACTCCATCGCACTTCCTTAGGATCCGTCGCCTGTCCTCCGCATGTCCCGTCCTAGTCCTCCAAGGTCCATTGGTGTGTTTTTCCTTCATCAGAACTCATGCTCCATCACGCAGGCACTAGTACTTATCATCATATTTCATTATGGACCCTGACTTACCTCACCACTCACCTTAGTACTTCCTATTCGGTTCTGAGCCCTGGGAACTCGCTTAGCGTACCTACATGTCACCATGTTCGTTTTCCTGTCACCTACTTCCGTTCCACCACCATCTAAGTGTATAGCTCGAGTTTCTATCTGAATACACCAGTTTCACTCCAATTGGCGCTTTGACACCCTTAAGTGTCTGTTTCCACATCTACCAAAGTCCTGACTTCCCCCATTGGTTGCCACCTCCACTTGAAGCACTCTGTTGTGATCGCACGAAGTGTGCTTTGACATTGAAGCGCGCATTTCCGCACTTTCCGCACTATTAGCATGTTTAGGCGCGTTTAGCTAGTGCTCTTTGCTTTTGAGTGCATTAATTGCACCAGTGTCCCACTTAGGCCTCGAGACCGAACCACTGGTTATAGATCCCCCTCACCTTTCACTAGAGGAATTTTTCTCAGTAGCAATCCCCTTGGGACGATTTTCCACTTGTATCCAGAGGAGCACTTGAGAGCCCACTCCCCACTCTTCCCCCTTAGCACGCAGCTATCATTCCTCGCCCTCACCGGTGGCCTCCAGCTTTTGCCGGGAGGCATTTGCTTGATTGACTGCATGGTGATTGTTGCAATCTGACTTTTGGACACGGTCTTGGGCAATAGACAAATGACTCTTGTATCTTTCATCTCCAACCATAAATGCAAGACCATCCATCAAGGGTACTTCATCGGATGGATTCACCGGATGAAGGTGCTCAGCTTTGAAATTACCATCCATGACTAAAGTCCTGGTGAAGAGCCAGGAAGGTGTGTCGTCGGGCTGAGTGGTTGTACCGGTTGACAGGTCCAAGTTTATCCCCGGTTGAGGACATGCAGGACAAAATAGGGCGAGATCACCGGCCTTTGGCTCATCGTCTTTGTGGGCAAACCTATGCCACTTGTAAAGCTTGCATTGACGCCACTGCCTGGCAGTTCTCATGAGCTCCCTGTAGCGATCCTGCAAATATTGTTGTTTAATGACCAGATGGTCGAGTACAGAAAATGAAAACTGACTTACTGGAACCATCAATGGAAAGATGCTTGAGGTTAGCCTCCGGATCTTACTGTAGTAATTCATGGCTGATGTACCACACTCAAGGTTGTCTAGCAGAAAGTCGTCCAAGACAGAGAATGTAAATGCAGTTTTTGGTCTGGTGAAAGATGCTGGAAACAAGCCTGCTTGAAAGAGCTGCATATCCCGGTTGAGAGCACCGGGGCAGTGGCAATACCATATGGATAGGGAGTGAACACCAGATTTGTCCACAATAGTTATAGCCGGATGATCTGAGTCTGTGACAAGTGGAATGGAAGCTCCCTCCGGATAATCGTCATAGTCGATATTTTCATCGGTATCTGACCATTCAAAGAGGTCTGATGTGTATTCAGTGCTGCTGGGACATGGAGTGCCATCATGAGCAAGATGAATGTGCAGGCCGACTTTACTGAGTGAAGTTTCTTGAAAAAATGACCCGGTCCATTGACTGATGCGATGGAATGGATGTCTTTGATGCTGAGTTCTGCAGCAGTCTGTACAAAACAGGGGTTCGTTGAAACAGCCATGGCATTTATAAACCCCATCCTTCTTGCAGACTGCACACAGCCGGTCCAGAGGAGGGGCTTCTCTGACCATCAGTAAATCTATGTAGTCCTTGAATTTGCGCTTCCATTGCCGGAGACATTCATTCTGACCCTGCATGATCTAGTCAGATGCAGACTGCAGAAATCAGAATGACTGCTGCTTGCCAGAGATTTCGGTAATTTAGGCTGAGGGATGTCACCTTGGTCAAAGTCAAAGTCAGTGCCCTCATGGAGCATCTGAGAGAACCGGGCTGTTTGCTTTGAGGGAGATTTTGTTGGTGATGATGTGACCGACTTTGGTTTTGGGGACCATGAATCTTTCACCCAAGATGACCTGGATCCTCTGGCAGTAGTTTTCTCCTCGAGTCTATATAGCTGAGGCAATCGTTTCTTCATTGGAGGAGTGTATGTGACTCCCTTTTGTTTAGTCTTTGCCATGATTGATACGATTGTTAGAGATTGCCATAAGTTGCATCATTTCTGAGTTGGTCAATCAAACACGTGGTAATCCTGCCATTGTCCCAATTTGCATGGATTTCTTCTGATATCAATGTGTCTCCCTATGCTGTGTGCCATATTTGAGAGTATTACTGTAAACTGCCCATATACTATATGATGAACTTGGTCTGAGTTGTATGTTTTACAGTTCTAAATTCTAAGAACCGGAAACACAGGGCATGTTGAGCCTGAGAGTATCATGCTGGCAAACCAACTCTTGTTCGGTTTACTGTCGGGTACTACGTGGTGGTGATCGGCTATGTAACCTTATACTGTATCCTTTCTTCTACCAAGACCTCAACTGCTTTGCAATGGCCTGATCCAACTCATCAGTACACAGCCCACAAAAGACCCAGCAGAAATTGACTGAGGAAGAGCTGCTGGTCTTACAATCTCACCTAGAGGAATGGAAGGAAGCCACTGGTAAGGATAGAAAAGCAATTCTGAGTGCGGTCATAAAAGAGGCCAAGATGCAAGCCCCTAAGATGGATGCCCGGCTGTTGAAGAGAAGGAAATCTGTGAGCAGCTGATCCTCTACTGGTATAAATGCTCATGATGTATGAAGATGTACCAGGACTGGTTATATAACCGGAGAGCTGAAAAGACTCTCAAAAAAGAGAGCAAGTTCGGTAAGAAATGGACTGCCCAGTTGGTGATAGAGCGCCAGTGCAAGAAGGAGATCCTTGACAAAACTGGAGCAAGGCCGGGAGGGAAGGAAATGATTAAAAACTACCAGGGAGCAGTCAATGCAATCATGGGCAGTTTATCCGAAGAGCAGCTGGAGGAAGCAAAGAAGACTGTGATAGAATGGTCTAGAAAGGCTCCTCCTACAGACGTCCAGGCTGAGTTCGCTCAGAAGAAAGCTCCTGCTATGATGAAAGATCTTGCGACTCAGTTATGGAGGCAGGCCGGTATGAGGATATTCATATTGTCCGCATGGAAAACAGAGGAAGGCGAAGTGAGGATCAATGGGTGAGTGTCATTTTCACGCTCTCAACCGGTAGAGATGGCCTGATCTGGTCATAAGAATTGACTTCAATGAAAAGTTGGAGGGCAACAGTTTCACAGATACAAAGGACTGGAAGCCCATGTTATCGGAGTGGAATGCCTATGCTGGAGAAGAGTTCGGTGAGCTTCTTTTTTGTGCAATGTTGATTGATCCAGTCAAGTACTTACACCACGTCGTGATACCGGCAGTCGACTGGAATGATGACAAGGATGGCAATGAGGAGGGGGACGCAAAGGAGAGCAGGAAGCAAAGGAGAAGGAAGGAGGAATTCGCATTGGAGATGGATGCCTATGGACTTCCGATCATACCGGATATTGAGTGCCTTAACCCAGAGAACAAAAAGTCTCTTATCCGGACATTCCTCACAAAACACTACAGTAAGTTTCACAAATCAAATATCCAGAGAGTTGATCGGGCAACTAGGTATTTTGCAGGGTTTTGCAGTCAAAAGCCAAAGGCATCTGTTCCATGGTCTGCAGTGAGGGAGGCTCAGGATGATTTTATCGAGCACAAGTTTTTGCCTACCGATGGGAAGATCAAGGACCCATCAAAGCTTCAGTTGCATGAAGCCAATCGGCTCTTAGAGTTCTGGCATCAGAGACAAAAGGACAAGGTTCGGCCAACATTTGAATTCAAAGGCTGGCAAGACCATGATAAGGAGGTGAGAGAACCGGTGAAGAAGATCTCCAGAAGACCAACTGGAAAGTCGACCGGGAAGTCAACTGGGAAGTCAACCGGAAAGTCATCTCGGAAGTCGACCAGGAAGTTGACTGGGAAGTTGACCGGAAAGTCATCTGGGAGGTTGACCGGAAAGTCATCTGGGAAGTTGACAGGAAGGGCGGAACAGGAGTCGGGCAGTGAGGGTGAGAATGGTGGTGAAGATGAAGGTGATGAAACTGGAAAGTCGACCAGAAAGTCATCTAGCAGTGAGGGTGAGGATGGTGATGAAGACAAAGGCAATGAAACCGGAAAGTCATGTGGGAAGCCGACCGGAAGGGCTGAACAGGAGTCAAGCAGTGGGGGTGAGAATGGTGATGAAGACGAAGGCGATGAAGGAGTTCAATTACTGCCTTCAAAGTTCAAATCAATCAGAAAGCGGGGCAGAGCTGTCCAATCTGATTCAGAGGAAGATTCCTGCCAACCGGTCAAGAAATCCAAACCAAACATCATTGGGCGCAACAGACCACTGGAGGACAACGCTGGCACTCCTTCAGTAGAATCATCCAGCAACCATTCTACAGCCCCACTGCCTTCAAACATTGCCTCTGGAAGTCGCCCAATCGGTCCTACATCAGCCATCCGGAGGAAGAAGCCAAGTCAACAGATGCCTGAACCCAAACCAAAGGCCACCGGTAAGAAAACCAAAAGACATGGAGCTGAAGTCGACAATCCAGAGCCAAAGCGGTCAACTAGAGCTGCAAAGGTATCTTATAAAGTGAATTACATGCAAAGGGTGTAATCATTGGGATTCATTGGATGTACTATACAAGGGGTAGAGTATTGGCCTTATATATATCATGTCAACAGTCGGTATACTGATATCAGTTGAAATGCCAATAATAACTCATGAGTGGACAGAAGAACTTCTTCACTGACACTGGCTTCTTCCAGTGACATTGTACCATGAGCCATGTCCATCTCCAACCAGTTTATTGCCAAGCGCAAATCACCTAAAGCACGCTGAATAACAAATACGATGGGTTCCGGTTCACCAACCATGACTAAGTTTGAATGATTAATAATGTGATAATTGTTGGAATGATAAGACCTACATGATTGATCTGGATGAACATGTCCCGGATGGAATGTCTTGAATCCCATGTCCAAGGGCGCATCTTCCGGTTGAATATCTACTGAATTGACATTCAATACTACAATGAAATGAAATCACAAAACATACCTGGTTGATGCACAATATCACATGCTGGATCAGTCCCAAAGCCCATGTCCAAAGGCCTATCATCCGGTTGAATATCCACTGAATTCATAAATTTAAAAAGTACAACCAAACAGTGAGAAGACTGACTTGACTGATCCGGATGAACATGTACAGGATGGTGTATCTCGAATCCCATGTCCAAAGGCCTATCATCCGGTTGAATATCCACTGAATTCATAAATTTAAAAAGTACAACCAAACAATAAGAAGACTGACTTGACTGATCCGGATGAATATGTACCGGATGGTGTATCTCGAATCCCATGTCCAAAGGCACATCTGGCTGAATATCCACTGAATTCATGTTCAACAGTGAAACTCAGCACAATTATAGGGCTTACCGGACTGAACAACATTTGTGGCAAAGCCCATGTCCAAAGGCCTCTGGTCCGGATGCCCATCATGTACCAGAAGTGGATGGAAACCCATGTGGAGAGGCGTGTTGTCGAACTCCAATGTGAATCCCATATCAAACACTTCTGGCCCCGGTTGACCTGGCATCCGGTCGAAACCCATGTCCAATGGCCGGTCGTTCTCTATCCACTCCAGCATCTTCAATTTGGAGCAATTCATGCAAGGGCTGCTGTGGTATGTGCTGCTCACATCCCGGCTCTAATGTATCACACTGCCGGATAATGTTGAGTGCCTGCTGGAAAGGAAGTGTTTTATTTTCCTTCAGCCTCGCTAGACAATTGGAAATTATCCTGAGTAATCTCTGAGAATGAAATCATTTTCCTGCTTCTGTGGAATGTGTTGTATGCATTCTTATTTGGTATAGGTACAAAACCTGTATTCGGCAATCGCCGAATCAACCCGGACATCCGGTAATTTGCAAATTTCCCATGTATTCGCTGTTCCCTTCCGGATCTCTTGTTCAACACCTGCCACCGCAATTGTCTTTCTTCCAACATGTCTTCCAACACTGCTACTTCTGCTGCTGCTTCCACTGCCAACCAGGCACTCATCGATCTCCTTTACAGGCTAAATGAGATGGTGGAACAGGTTCTCCGGTCCAAGTCAGAAGAAGAGAAAATGAGATTGAGCCAGACTATTGCCTTTCAATTGGTATGTTTGACGCTACTTCATGCATTGTGTGTATTGATATTGTCCAAGAATGATGCAGTTCGTTCTCACCTGACACTGGCTACCTACATCCCCCCTCGCCTGCTGTCAATAGCAGCTGAGATTCATCGGGCTCAGAGGGGTACTGCGCAATTGGTGCAAGTACCGGATTGGGGTCGTGTTGGGAACAATGAGGACATTTGCCGGGGTCACCCCTTATACCCCAAGACATTGGGTCCTGCACCAACTGTTGCGACCCCTTCTGCTGGCCCATCTCTATCTGTCCCTCGACTGGCACCGGCACCAGCACCAGCACCAGCACCAGCACCAGCACCAGCACCAGCACCAGCACCAGCACCAGAACCAGCACCAGCACCAGCACCAGCACAGGCATCAGCACCGGTACCAGCACCGGCACCAGCTTCTACCCAGTCACACCCTCCAATTGCAGAGCCCATTCAGTCACATTGCATGTATTATACATGCAGCAAATGTTGAAAATATGCGGTTCCACACAGGCCAGCGGACGTCGGCCGACCAAATATCTATGTCTGTGTTTAACATTCGGCCGGTGGGCTCATGGAGTGATGGTTTTAACAGCTGGGCCCATGCATTGGGATGCTCGACATTAACATATCGGCTGAGGGCCAGTAAAATTGGTGGTGTGATATTGTCAGCTGGGCCCACACTGTAGCTACTGTGTGTACCAATCGGCCGATGGCAAGTGTCTCATCCGGCTGATGACGGGGGTGAAGCATATATGTTCCTGTGCGGATTGGTCTGGCAATTGTGGGTATGATGCCATCATATGGGCCAAGAGACATGAACAGGTATTCATGTTCTCGGCCGATGTGATTGCATCAGATATGCAGTTTCATCGGCCGATCTGATAGCATCAGGTATTCAGTATTCTCGGCCCATGTGATAACATCAGGCAGTTACATCGGCCGACCTGATGGAATCAATGGAATCAGGTATACCTTTTCGTCGGCCCATAAGATAACATCAGGTATTCAGTTTCGTCGGCCCATACATTTTTATCAGTGCCAACGGCTGACCTGATGGCATCAGGAATCATTTCCATCGGCCCATACGATAACATCAGGCATTCAGTTTCATCAGCCCATACATTTTCATCAGTACCATCAGCCGACCTGATGGCATCAGGAATCATTTCCATTGGCCCATACGATAATATCAGGCATTTAGTATATTCGGCCAACATGATAGTATCAGGTCTATCGGCTGACCTGATGGCATCAGGTATTTGTTTTGTCGGCCCATATGATAATATCAGGCATCCAGTATACTCGGCCGACATGATGGTATCAGGTCTATCAGCTGACCTGATGGCATCAGGTATTTGTTTTATCGGCCCATATGATAATATCGGGCATCCAGTATACTCGGCCAACATGATGGTATCAGGTCTATCAGCCGACCTGATGGCATCAGATATCTGTTTTGTCGGCCCATATGATAATATCAGGCATCCAGTGTACTTGGCAGACATGAGGGCATCATGTATGTATTAATAGCTGACACCATCATATCGGCCGATGGTACTGATGCAAACGTATGGGCTGAAGAAACTGAATACATGATGTTGTCGTATGGGCCGACGGAAAGGTATACCTGATGCCATCAGGTCGGCCAATGAAACTGCATACCTGACGTTATCATATGGGCCGAGAATACTGAATACCTGATGCCATCAGGTCGGCCGATGAAACTGCATACCTGACATTATCATATGGGCCGAGAATACTGAATACCTGATGCTATCAGGTCGGCCGACAGAACTGATGTTATCATATGGGCCAATATGTAACTCAATACATGATGCTATAAGGTGGACCGGTCGGTCGGTCGCCAAATAAAACCATCGGTTGTTATCATACTATCACTGCGCTATGTAAGCCAAGACAGAAACATCTTAATCTACACCCATGTAAGTTGCGTACAATGGCCGAGGTGTCCCCACGAAATTCTGAAGGCTGTCACGGATGAACCAAGCCCACACAATGCGATCGCCGGTGTATGTGACACCATGCCTGACAAAGTGGCCAGAGCAGCCAACCATAGCGCCCAAGTTATATTGCAACCGAATACCGAGGTTAGATAATGTCATGAGCCCGTTACAATAATGGCCGACACTGCTCATGACATCAAACCCTTCGGGAGTAGAACTTGGATCTCGGTAAAGAGGACATTGTCTGTTGCAAATTACAGCTGCACAATTAAACACCGAGGCCCAAAATTGCAGGCAAGTGCTCATATCACTGAGGCCACGTTCTACTGCCCATCGGGCAAGTGTCACGAGTTCCAAATACAAACCATTATTCTTTCTTGAATACTCGTAAAACACCCAATAAGCGCCCAGAACAAACGCCTGAAGAAGCGCCCAAACCAGCGTCTGTACCGATAACCTTCATAAACCCTAACCCGAATACCTCTATACCATTAGCGCCCACTACTTTTATCTCCGATATTCCTGAAGACGACTTCCTGTCACAAATGAACGAAACACGTGACGTCCTTAGATCTTTCCAGAACCTTTCCGCAGCAGCCACGAGTTTGATGACATCATAGTGTAGATAAGATTAGATAGTATCACGTGACTCATTTCCAGAACATTCTATTACGTAAAAACATCGTACAATTCTCTTTCTATTTAATGATTGGTTAGTTAGTTCATTCTCAGATTCAATCTCCGTTTCAATATATGTATATAAGTAGCTCGTTGTAGTCAGTAGTTCTTTAGTTCAAACCTCTTGTGTATTAGCTTATTGCTTTCGCAATCCAAGACGTCCCTGCTCATTTACTCTCTTCTCATTGTTGTGATATCCTTTGTTTGAGTCCTAGTCTCTGCCCCTACGTTAATTCGTTAAAAGGGTTGTGACATTAGGTTTGAACTATAGGGGACTCCGACTCTACGCATTACCGCTTGCATCACTATATCCTTTGAAACTTTGTCCAGCTAAGCTTAGCTCGATAAACGTTCAAACGATCTTCTTCATCAACTTTTCACGTGTTCTTTGATCCTTGGTTGCTATATTCAATAGAGCCAACGGTTAAACAACAAAACAACATTTTACATTGCCCGGCTTAACAGCTGTGACTCTTTCGATTCAACTCTCCCCTTTGCTCGCTTGAGCGTTTTCATACCTATCCGTTTTCGTAGTTAGTAGTCCTATACCAGGCCCTGCCATACATTGCAGCCGCCAGTATACGGAGGTGTTCACGACATTAGGCGTGTCACTACAACTTTGAGTGCTGGCCCAAAACCCTGCCTGCTCAACGTTACTATAATTTCCTTTTACCGTTACCCTTTTCTTCGTACGATACGTAGGCTACTCTACCCAAGTAAATAGAAGAGTTGTCTAGCGATAAGTCCTACGCATAGATCCTACCAAGGAATTAGAAACAAATCTAGTCCAGAACTGACGCTTGTAAGGCATTGCCTGGAAGAGCGGTCGTGTCGTTCTAGTTTGTTCTCTTGGGAAGTGTTTGCAAAGGCACCTAGTTTCTCTCACTTGGCGAGTATAGTTGTTACGTACATTCCTTTTAGTTAGTAGATAGGGAAGAGTCAGTTGGGTTTTACCAGGACCCTTTGACCCTGAAGTACGAGGTAGATCCGATCAGATATCGGGGACCGCTTCAGTCTTCCATTTACGTACTCCTTTTTCACTTCCTTTTTACCATCTTTCCCTGTCGGATGAGCCGTTACGACTAGCTCATCAATTCATCATTCCTTTTCGGGTAGACCGTTACGACTAGTCTACCAAATAGTCATTGTAAATCGGGTTCCAGAATACAACTGGTACAATGACAAAGAAAACGTATTCGTGGCAAGAGTTCAATGCAATGGGAGAAGCTCTCAACGGAAGACCTTTTGTATGTTACCGTTGTGGAAAGCCAAACCACATTGCAAGAAATTGCAGAACTACGTCTCCACAGAGAGAGACAGAAACACGAAATCCCGATATTCCCGCGAAAGACACAAAACTTCCAGAATGGTTCATAGAATCCTTGAACCACGGGGAGGCAAGGAAAGATGCACCCAAATGGTTCCAAGACTTTGCAGAGTCACCACAAGGCAAAGCGTTTTTGGCAAAAGAAAAGGCCGAGAGATCGCAACCGCCAAAATGGTTCAGGGACTGGGTAGCTACTAGGAAAGAAGAAATCCTAGAAGAACCAGAAGAAGAAAACGTGTCTGGAAGCAGATATTCAATTCTATCCAGCTTTGCGGAAGTAGAAGAAGTATACCTAAAATCAAAATCAGAACACTTCTACATTCCAATAACGTTGGTAGGAAAGAAGAAAACTGCGGACATTAGAGCCCTTGTGGATTGTGGGGCGTCTACATTATTTATTAACAAGAAGTTTGTGTTGGACAATAACGTTCGATGTCGTAAATTAATAAAGTCTATTCCGGTCAAGAATATTGATGGCTCTTTAAATGCCGCTGGATCGATGACGCACTTCGCAGAACTAGGTCTAAAGATCGGTGATCATGAAGAAAGTAAAGCAGCTTTCATGGTTACAGACTTGGGAAGCGATGACGTTATTATCGGCATAGATTGGTTGAGGTATCATAATCCGGAAATAGATTGGAACGCAGGACGTTTCTCGTTATCTAGGTGTCCGATTAAATGTATTACGAAAAAAGAACAAAGACAAAAAAATAGAGAAAATAGAAAAACACAAAAACAAGTAGATAGAGTTCCAGATCTGATTCCCACAGAAGAAGATGACGATGAGGACATGGATACAAGGAAGGTGACCTGTGAAGAGGTGGAAGACGAAGATAGTCCTGAGAGATGGATTAGATACAAAGCCTCGGTCGCCACGGAGCAGAAGGTAGCAGAAGAAGCTACGAAGAAGAAGAAGTCGGTAGAGGAAATGGTTCCTGAATGGCTACACGACTACCTGGGAGTATTCTCAGAAGAGGAATCAAAGAGATTTCCTGAGAGGAAGAAGTGGGATCATGCAGTAGATCTCAAGGATGACAATGATCTTCCTCCTAATGCGAAACCCTATCCCTTGTCACCAAAAGAGATGGACACTTTGAAAGATTGGTTAAAAGCCGAGACTGCACTGGGACGTATTAGAGATTCACAATCTCCAGTAGCAGCACCTTTCTTCTTTGTGGCCAAAAAGGATGGCAAGTTGAGACCTGTAATGGACTATAGAAGGCTTAATGAGAAGACGGTTAAAAATGCATATCCGCTACCGAGATCTCAAGACCTGATTGATGCCCTTACTGGTGCTACGATGTACTCCAAGATGGATGTACGATGGGGGTACAATAACATTAGGATGAAAGAGGGAGACGAGTGGAAGGCAGCTTTCAAAACGCCTTTTGGTCACCACGAACCAACCGTAATGTATTTTGGGTTGACAAACTCTCCAGCGACTTTCCAGACCATGATGAATGAGATATTCAGAGATTTAATAGACGGCAAAACAGTGGTCGTTTATATCGATGACATCTTGGTCTTTACAAATGGAAATAGAGAGCAACACCAGAAGATCGTACGAGAAGTACTCAAACGGTTGAAGGAAAACGACTTGTACTTGAAGCCTGAAAAATGTAGCTTTGAGCAGACTAAGGTCGAATTCCTTGGGTTGATTGTGGAGAAGGGCTGTGTATCGATGGATCCCACCAAGGTTGAAGGAGTGTTAAAATGGCCTGTTCCCAAATGCGTTAAAGACATACAAGCATTCATGGGCTTTGCCAACTTCTACCGAAGGTTTATACTTGGATTCTCGGATATAGCTAGACCAATGAATGATTTGCTGAGAAAAGATGCCAAATGGGACTGGACAGAGAGACAGCAAAACGCTTTTGATGAATTGAAGAAGCGTTTTACAGAAGCTCCCGTCTTAGTAATGCCAGATGTTGAGAAGAAAATGAAAATAGAAACAGATGCTTCCGATTATGCAACAGGAGCAGTTCTATCTCAACTGATGGAAGACGAACTATGGCACCCAGTGGCGTATTACTCGAAGTCAATGAATGATGCAGAAAGAAATTACGATATTCATGACAAAGAGTTATTGGCGATCATTCGAGCGTTGGAAGAATGGAGGCACTATGTGCAAGGGAAACCCCAACATGTGGAGATCTGGACGGATCATAAGAATCTCGAGTACTTTATGACAAGTCAGAAGTTGACACGAAGGCAAGCCAGATGGAGTTTGTTCCTGGCGGAGTATGAATTTACGCTCCAACATAAGCCTGGTGTAGTCAATGATAAGGCCGACCGTCTATCTCGGAGAGAAGACCACAGAGGGGGGGTAGAAAATGATAACTCAGACCGCATTTTGTTAAAACCGGAGTTTTTCAAGATTAATGCTGCAAAACGAGGCCAAATTCTCATAGAAGGAGAAAGTTCGCTCATGAAAGAAATAAGAAAGAGCACAGAACAAGAGCCCGAAGTAATGAAAGCGCTAGAAACGCTAAAAGCAGCACCGGTACAATTGCGCAGAGGAATCGAAGAATGGAATGTGGAGGACGGATTGGTGTTATTCCGAGGCATGGTATACGTTCCAAATGATAAAGAGATCCGCCGAAAAATATTGGAGTTGTTTCATGACTCTCCACCGGCTGGACATCCTGGACGTGCCAAAACCTTAGAATTGATTTCCAGAAACTATTGGTGGCCTTCAATGACGAAGTATGTCCATGATTACGTAGATGGTTGTGATCGATGCAAACAGACAAAAGTGTTCCCAAGTAAACCAACGGGACCTTTGCAGCCAAATGAAGTCCCAGAAGGACCTTGGCAAACGATCTCATGTGACCTGATAACGGACTTACCAAAGAGTGAAGAATGTGACAGTATATTTGTTGTCGTTGATTGATTTTCGAAACAATCACATTTCATTCCCACCACCAAAGACGTAGACTCGAAGGGAATTGCCGAGCTATTTCTGAAAAATGTATGGAAACATCATGGTACACCAAAGAAAGTGATTTCGGATAGAGGAACACAATTCATTTCGAAGTTTATGGGACAAGTATCGAAAAGATTAGGAACGAAATGGTCTGCGTCGACCTCCTATCATCCCAGAACAGACGGACAAACAGAACGTGTAAATCAAGAAGTTGAACAATACTTGCGCATGTTTGCCTCGTATAGACAGAACGATTGGGTATCTTGGCTGCCAATAGCAGAGTTTTCACATAACAATGCAGTCACAGTAACCGGTCATAGTCCGTTCAAAGTCCTCTATGGATATAATCCCGAATTCACCGTATCTCCGAACTCCAAATCCCTTATTCCCGTTGCAGATGAGAGAGCAGATCAGATGAGAGAAGCAAGAGATGATGCGGAAAATACTCTGAAGATGGTTAATGAACGCATGAAACGCTTCTATGACCGAGGAGTTAAAGACGCACCTCAATATCAAAAGGGAGACAAGGTCTGGCTAGACGCAAAAAATATCAAACAACGTCGTCCAAGTCAAAAGTTGTCAGATCGTCGTCTTGGGCCCTTTGAAATACTAGAGAAGACCGGCGAAGTGAACTACAAATTGAAGTTACCGGAAAGTTATAAGATTCATCCGGTGTTCCACGTCGAGTTGCTTACTCCGTATTATGCATCTCAATTGATCCCTCATTCTCAACCCACCCGACCACCTCCAGATATAGTTGACAATCAGGAAGAATTTGTCGTAGAAGAGATATTAGATAGCCGACAGATCCGAGGAAAAGTGCAATACCGAGTAAAATGGGAAGGATATCCGATAGAAGAGTCGACATGGGAGCCAGAAGAAAATGTTAAAAACTCCCCGGTTCTGATTGCGGACTTCCATAAGAAAAATCCCACGGCTGCCAAGTCCAAACGGATTTTAGGATCTATTCTCGATACAGAAGAGTTCAAGAAGTGGAGAGCTAAAAATATTCGACCATCCTACATTCGCGATGACGCTCATCCTAGAGAGGGGGTAATGTCACGAGTTCCAAATACAAACCATTATTCTTTCTTGAATACTCATAAAACACCCAATAAGCGCCCAGAACAAACGCCTGAAGAAGCGCCCAAACCAGCGTCTGTACCGATAACCTTCATAAACCCTAACCCGAATACCTCTATACCATTAGCGCCCACTACTTTTATCTCCGATATTCCTGAAGACGACTTCCTGTCACAAATGAACGAAACACGTGACGTCCTTAGATCTTTCCAGAACCTTTCCGCAGCAGCCACGAGTTTGATGACATCATAGTGTAGATAAGATTAGATAGTATCACGTGACTCATTTCCAGAACATTCTATTACGTAAAAACATCGTACAATTCTCTTTCTATTTAATGATTGGTTAGTTAGTTCATTCTCAGATTCAATCTCCGTTTCAATATATGTATATAAGTAGCTCGTTGTAGTCAGTAGTTCTTTAGTTCAAACCTCTTGTGTATTAGCTTATTGCTTTCGCAATCCAAGACGTCCCTGCTCATTTACTCTCTTCTCATTGTTGTGATATCCTTTGTTTGAGTCCTAGTCTCTGCCCCTACGTTAATTCGTTAAAAGGGTTGTGACAGCAAGTTTGATATGTGTAGCGACCGACGCCCAATACAACTTTGGATGCATCACCCTAAGAGCAGCCGAGGCCAGTAGTGCAGCACACTGCATAGATATTATAATCTTGGGACCACCTTTCCCTTTCAGGGCGGCCGACACCTCGGGGGTGAATCCATCGGCCGGTGGTAATCCATGTGGCTAAAATTTCTACATAAGCATTAGCATTCTGGTGGAGAAGCAGACTGACCTCCCGGCCTTGCATAAACCAACAAGGGGCTAAATTGATACATCCTGGGGTCAATTGGCGTCGGTCGCTCGCATGAAAATTACCGGGGAATGTTCTCCACTGGGTGTCCAGACCACTGGTCATGCTTTTCATTAGAAGGGACCCCATACCAATTGTAGCGTCTTCCATCTTGGCCTGTTAGGTCGGCAAATCAGTCGGCCGATGGGTCATAATAATCAGCTCACTTGAATCCACGGGCTAATGGCATCTGGAAGGTACCACAAGATAATACGACCGGCCGAGTCCAAAATGACCGAGGGCTTCTCCAGCAAACGTTCTTGCCCATTAGGAAATTTTTCAAGCAGGGAATCTTCATGTGTTGCAACCATCCCGGTAGAGCGTTTATGGAGGGCTTCATTGTACCTAATCATATCAAGATCAAGTTGGACTGAAA
Organism: Suillus subluteus; assembly: GCA_016647755.1. Taxonomy (NCBI): domain Eukaryota; kingdom Fungi; phylum Basidiomycota; class Agaricomycetes; order Boletales; family Suillaceae; genus Suillus; species Suillus subluteus. The sequence goes on along the minus strand of JABBWI010000291.1, from coordinate 45,038 downwards.
TGGGTCAGGCAACGACCGAGTGAATGGTAGGAATGGCCTACTTGGGTTTGAATAGGCATCGGCGAGCACCCGGGCCAGATGCTGACAAGCAAGTATGGTTGGCACATCAATTGTCAAGGGAGGCGAGATTGACTGTGCATTGCCAGCTACATTGCAATCAAACAGCTGTTTCACAAACTCGCTAGCAATGCATGTGGTATACAATGCACAGTCGGCCGGAACTGCAGTCATGACTGGGGAACAACAAAAATCAGAGACTGATGGCTCAAATACACTGACCAAATCACATTAGGTAATACTATTCATATTTCCGGTATAATACACAATATTACTGGTGCAATAACTAGTAGCTGACTCATGGCTGGCGGGAGGTTAAGAGCGCTTCCTCCAGCTCATCCATGGGCCCTTCAAGTTTGGACATGGATGATGCGGCAGCCGTGGCCATCATGGTCTTCTCCTGCAACATCTTTTCCAATGAATTGCTGAGATGTTGGACGCGGGCCTTCACTGCTAGAATTTGATTGAGGAGGGGATCACCTTCCACTTGACCAGCGACTGCAGGGCCGGGCAGAAGCATTGCTCCCATAGGCTACAAATGAGAATCAGTAGCAGTTGAGCATAAAAGAGAAATGACCGACCAGTTGCTCAAAGTGATCTGCCATCATATCCAAGACTTCATTGACATCTAAGGACGGCAAGGCAAATCCCAAGGTATCGAAACGATCCTTCCACCAATCATGAGCGTATTTGAGAACTACTCTGTGAGTAGATCTCAGTTCAGGGTCATGAGGGGAACGGTGTGCGAAGAATTTGGCATAGAACTGCTCGCCGGTGATGTTCCTGGTTTGGAGACGGCTGAATCTGCCAAGGATGCTGCGGAGGAGGTCGGTCATGGTTGGGTGAGTATTGAACACCATGCATATGTTGATGTATGGGAAGACAAATGACTGAAGGATGGATTGGTTATTACATGACGCCAACCGACCGACACAGCCGATGGCTGAAGAACTTACATCTACCTCCCATTGAAGGTGCCGGACGAAGCTGGCTTTGTAAGCCAGCGATCGAGGCACGTGGCTTCGGTCACAGGCAATCCAGATGGCCGCAAAACGAGAAGTGGCGTACTCTAGGATGTTGGTAGCATCCAAGATTGTAAATTCGGTCAAATCATATTTTGATGAATTGGACATGATGGTTGGAGCAAGGACAAGTTGTGTGTAATAAATGCGGAATTGCAAGGTTATATATAATTGACTAATCCACTGTGGCCCACTATGGCACTTACCACCGCCCGAATGCCGTTGTTGTTACGAACTAGGATAGTTCTGACGTATGGCTACTCGATAGGAGTAATCAGCCAAGGTCGGTTCAAGGCTTCGGCGTATACCGAAGTTCAATGGTTCAATAAGACAAGACAAGGAGAGTGTCCTCAACTTGAATCAGGTTCAGACGACTTAAGATTGGAGGTCTTAAGCGAAGGCAAGTTCCAGGTAAAACCTAGTAAGATTAAAGTAAAGAACTACATAGTACAAAGACGAGTTTATATAGTGAACAAGAACAACTTTAGGGCAAGCGTATACAAGTTAGAATGAGTCAAAGATAAGACTGAGTCAGAGATAAGACCGAGTCAGAGATACCAAGAATAGATCACCTAGCGACAGCTCGATAGCGATCGTGATGTAATACAATGAATCAAAGAAAGATAAGGAAGATAAGTCTAGTGGCGGCATCATGCGGCTCGTGACATAATACAAGTAAAGGATAGAGAGAAAATGAATAGGGGCGTACTTGACTGTAACAGTTGTGGCACTGTAGACCCCGGTCACTCTGCCACCCTCGCCATCCCCTTTGTCCTTTCAAAGCTATCTTGGGCTTGCTGCAAGAGTCAGAGATAAATTCGAGCCTGGCGGGCCGCATAGCACCGATGACCAACCTTCTGGTTTGCATCGGCCTCTTGCATTCGGCCCACCCATCATTGTGATTTGTGAAGAAAAAAATCAACCGTCCATATCATTTCCCGACCGACCAGCAGCAGCTCCTCTGCCCATCTATCACGCAGTGCCAGCGTTCTAAGCCAATGGACACGGTAAACTGTAGTGCAAAAAATATTGACATCGGAGAGGTACAGGTACATAGGCAATGAGCATACATACATTCATTCATCCAGTCATTGCTGGTGGAATCTCCTTGAACATCAATGGACCAGAACCAAGCCAACGTGCTATTCCTTTGACCGCGAGCATTTGAGTCTGCCACCACCGTAGTAGCCTTTAGGTCGGCCTTCTCCAATGGCTGAAGCTTCACCAGTAAGTCATCAGCGCCGAGGTGAACGAGTTGGCTGCGACATTTGGAGTACATCTGTACATTTAAGTGAAGGATCTTGTCCACCGAGTGCACCCGGGCCCATGCACGAGTTGACCGAGCTTGTGACTTCGCTGACCGCACCGTGGTGCGGAAGAGAACAGCCTTGTCAGCCAAGTTAACCCTGATGGCATGCAATGCGTCATTGGCTTGACCTTCTCTCAATGATATTTCTTGGAGCACCAGGTCGGCGACACCCCACTCGGCGCATCTTTCAATCCCTATGTTCGATGGCAGTGGAATCACCAGGGTCTTGGGAGTGAACTTGACCAGCGTATCATATCGGTCTTCGTCGTCCAGCCAATCAGGATCGTCAGATGATGACCCAGCAGAATCCAGTTCTGCAGCATCCAACATCATGGTCATGAGGTCCAACTTATCATATTCATCCAGTTGATCGCCGAGAAATGTCACTGTGACCCTGATGAATTCATCTATTTGACCTTGCAGTCTGTCGCGGTGCCGAGCTATCGCCAGCTTCTGAGCATCAGTCGGCCGCCTTCCAAGTTTCTTCACATCAATGAGGAGCGCAACTTGCGCCTCCTCCAGTGTTATTGCAGATGCCAGCCATGTGGCAGCACCACGATGGATCTCACCGGCCAGCCATCTCACCTGTCGGGTCAACAGATGCAACTCTTGTTGTTTTCTTGTCGGTGCTTTGCAGATCAACATGAGCATATAGTAAATTGTTATTATATTGCCACAGACCTTTTGTCATTTTAACTTCATATATATCCATGGCGCTGGGATTTTCGAGTCGGTCATCCTGAGCGGCAGCAGCCTCTGCTTCCCATTTGACAAGGGTATCATCATCGGCGGTCTCACTCAATCGGTCAAATGCGTGTTGGCTGTCTCGGACTCCCTGCACGGCCTCCTTGAATTGTCGGCAAAGGAATTTGCCTATCTGTATTTAGATTTGCACTTTCGGTCAAATGATCTGGCTCACTCATCCGTATCATCTTCATAAAATTACAGTCGTTCATTTGAAAATCCAAACACTCCTTTCGGTGGGGGGTGGACATTCCTCTCGCCGACAGTGATATGATGTTCAAGGGTGCCCACAGGGTCTCCATGATTTCGCCGTCGATCCTGGCAGCGCCGGTGATGAAGTTGGATGCATACCGTACATAGCATTTGTCTTGATGGCCGTGGACATGCCAGAGACCGATGCCAGGGATTACCTCCATGCCCCACGGAAGGTCAAGATAAGGCGACTCCTCAACCCGCCGGTGGAGATGCTTGTGGTATTGACAATTGATGTCATAGAACGTCAACGCCCAGTCGATCCCATCGGTGTTGTACCCCAGAGCTTGACACAGCGCATAATCCATGTTCATCTGCCTTTGACCGACCGATAAATCAGTTCACATCGGGCAAATGAAGATATCGATCAGCGAACCTTTCCCCCTTTTGAAAGTCCACCATTGAATGAGGTACAAAACACCCATGTCTAGCGCATGCACAACTGCCAATCCCAGTTGCTTCAAGATTGTGACGTGAAGCGTTCGCCTGATTGACTGCTCGGTGGTTGTTGCAGTCCAACCGATGTACAATATCCTGTGCCTTGGCGAGATGCAGTTTGTATCGGCCATCGCCGACCATAAATCCAAGGCCATCGGTCAATGCCACCTCATCGGTCGGATTCGCCGGAAACATGTGCTCGGCCTTGAAGTTGCCATCCATCACCAAGGATCTCGAATATAGCCATGCAGGATCGGACACATTCCTTTCTGCCAAATTGACATTTACCCCGGGCTGCGGACATGCAGGACAGAACAGTGCAAGCTCCCCTGCCTTTGGCTTTTGCTTCTCATGGCCGAACCCATGCCACTTGAGCTGCTTCAGCTGTCTCCACTGCCTGCCCACCCTCATCAATTCTCTGTATTGGTCCTTTTGGACATTGTGAGCGATGCAATCAAGCACATCAATGCCACTTACTGGAACCAGATGCAGGAATACGCTTGAAGTGATTCGCCTTAATTTGCTATAGTAGTTCATTGCCGACGTCCCACATTCCAGGTTATCCAACAGGAAGTCGTCCAACACTGCAAATGTGAACGCTGTCTTCGGCGAAGTGAAAGATGCTGGGAAGAGGCTGATTTCAAATAGTTGCATGTCGGGACCAAGTGCACTGGCGCACCGACAGAATCTAATCATTAGGGAGTGGACGCCTGATGTATCCACCACCGTAGTCGTCCGGGGGTCATTGACCAAAGGTACCCACTGGCCTTCAGCAAAATTGTCTCCTTCATCATCTGTGTCATACCAATCATCGGTCACTTCTGGGCAAGGCTTTCCCTGGTGACCAAGGTGAATTTCCAGCCCTATCTTGGTCAAGGAAGTGTCCTCGAAGAATCCCCCAGTCCATTGACTGATCCGATGGAATGGCATGCAGCTGTGAACCATCCTACAGCAATGAGTGCAGAAGAGCGGCTCACCCATACAGCCATGACATCTGTAGACTCCGTCCTTTGGGCAGACAGAGCAAGTCCTGTTGGATGGTGGACCCTCTTGCCGAAGGAGCAAGTCCAAGTAGTCCTTGGTCTTGTACTGCCACTCACGTAGATAGTCATTTTGACTCTTGATACTCGGTGTCAGACAATGAGACCAGATGAATGAATGATGAGCTTGCCATGGACTTGTGAATGTCCTCTGGTGGATCCTTGCTTGCTAGGCGATTTCCTGGGTGATGAATTAACGGAAGATGTTTTGTTGTAACGTTGAGCTTTGACAAATTGTCCTGTATCTCCTCGAGAAGTTCTTTTGTGCTCCCATCTAACCAACAAGGATGTCTTCGGCGGACTCCAGGCCTTTGGCTTTGACTTGACCATATAACACAGATGTGCTGTTGTTGTGTGGATGAGTTGTTTCAAACAATATGCTTAGACTATTGGACAGTTTGGTGCTTACATGTGACTGTCAGATGCAATGCATCCGTTGTAATAGTCACTTTGATCTCTTTGCATCATCAGGAGTGATACCGATGGCACAATTAATAAGTATATGATTGCCGATATGTCTAGAGCACTTTATGACCTCTGATTCTACTCTGCAGACCCACACATGCATCTACACTGCTCGATAAGTCTTGTAGCAATGGTGCTCTTACTATTCGGCACAATATAACCCTTACGTGCACTTATGACATCGGGTATGTCACTCATTACTCACAGGACACATCTGCATTTTTTTTCGTTCATTCCGTCCACCGTATCAACGGTCTCCTCTTTTCAGGTCCTTTTCTCCTACATACCTGCTGTGACATGGCTCGGACAAAGAGGAGTAGAGGTGTTCAGCCTTGGTTGAATGACTGAGAGACCACCGCTCTGCAGTCCCATATTGAGGATTGGGAGAAGGCAAGTGGGAAGGAACGACAACTGATATTCAAAGCAGCCGCCAGGGAGGCCAAGGTCTTGGCTCCAAAGATGGACAAAGAGCTGTTGAAGGAGAGGAAATATGTAAGTGTTTAGTCTTTGACACTGAGTCATGCTGCATTTCAGTCACCCTGGACAGACATACCGACAGTGGTTCCACAATCACAAGAAGGTCCAGACTAATTCCAAAGCACCCACCAAGCCAAAAAAGAAATGGACGGCATGGCGAGTCATTGAGGAAGAGCGCAAGGCCGAGATTCTTCAGCAAATTCGGGAAGAAATTGAGGAAGAGACTGGAGAGAAGCCTGCTCACAAGGAAGTACTGAGGAGGTATCAGCCGACCATGACGGCAATCATGCACCGGCTGGACAAAAAGGAGTTGCAGGAAGCTGAGGCAAAGGCCGATAAGTGGACGAATCAAGCCCCCAATGCCACTGTCCAGGCCAAGACAGCTAGGAAGAAGGGCAAAAAAATGGTCAAGAACTTCGCCAAAGAAATGTTTACTCAGGCCGGTATGAGAGTCTTTGTTTTGGGTTCCTGGATGGATGAGAAGGGGGGGCTGCTTACATCTGGGTGAGTTCTTCCAGTCACTCATCGGTTGGTTGGTTGGTTGGTCGGTCATTGTGCTTACTTTGGTTGTTGCAGGTTTGACTTCAATGAGCATCATGAAGGGGCAGTCCAGATTTATGTCCAGCACATACCTACCTGATGATACCAAGATCTTGGAGCCATCCAAAATGTTCCACACTGATGCCAATGCAATCTTGGACTTTTGGTGGGACCGACAGGAAACCCAGGTTGGACCAACCTTCAAATTCAAAGCCTGGATGGATGAAAAGGGCAGAATGTGTTCTCCTGTTGCCGAGGATGAATCTGATGGTGATGCCAATGATGAGAGTACCAGTGCAAGGCCGACAAGAAAGCCATCGGCGACCACAACATTGTCACTAACCTCAATTCCCAAAGGGCGGCTGAGTTCCACCAAGCGACCCTACATCAGTTCAACTGAGGAAGAATGTGAAAAGACCGAAGCAGAGGCATCTCCGCCAGCGGTCCAACAACGCCTGCACTGCCACGCAAATGCTGAAGACACCGACCGGTCTGATGACCAACTGGTGCCAAAGAGCTTTGGAAAGTGTGCCAGAGGTCATAAAGACCAACCATCAGTCTCCCATCACCAAACGCCTCCTACAGCAAAGACCATTATTTCTGTACCTCATGTAACTGAGGAATCAGATCAGTCCACTCAAGCCAGCCATGTTACCCGCTCCTTCGGCCCAAGGTCAACTCGCCAGGGTATGGAAACTTGCCAAGGTCTGGAACACCTTCGTGCACCGCCGATAGTACAGCCACCAGCATTGATGAAGACAAGGGCTGCCAGAGATGCATCTCCTGTGGTGCAAGAAAAGCAGCCAAAGAATGTGCCGGCCACCAGAGAGCATGAGCCAAGGAAGGCCAAGTCGGCCAGATTTGCCCCCGGTGTTCCCTCTGATGCACCAGCAAAAGGAACCAGGAGCAATGCTGGGCATACACGCATGACATGCACTCGGCAAAAGCCCAAGAGGTATACTGACTACATCTAATTCGGCGAACTTGGATCGGTCATCGGTCATCGGTCATCGGTCATCGGTCATTGTCGGTTATCGGTCATTGTCGGTCATCGGTCATCACTTGTAAGTACACATTTGTTATTGTTACATGTTACATACACTACACTACACTACACTATGCATATATCATTGTCAGCCGCCTGTTTTCTTCCTACCTAGCTCCAAGACAGTCAGTGGATCATCAATCTGCCTGAACATTTGCAACATGTGTTGAATCTTGGCCATATCATTGGTGGCGGTAACATATTGGTTGTGGGCGTTTTGATAATTTGTGAGCAAGCCCTGGTTGGCACAGATGATCTCTGTGACAGCCTCATTTTCATTATCTCCTTTACAATGGTGGTCAACATTATGACAGCAACGGGCGGGGAAACCATTAACTTACTCAGGATGGTGCGAAGTCTGTCCAGCCGGTTGTCGGCTCGGCACAGCAATGCCTCCCCAGCTTCAACCTTTGCTATTGCCGAGCCTTCGCTTGGTGCTGAAGAGGGTGCCAGTGATGCCCGAATATCTTGACTCCCAGATGATTCTGAGTGGTTCACACCTGCATGTAACAGTTAGCATCATCTGTGCCATGTCAAAACGCCTGACCGACCTGAGTTAACCGAGCCAGTGGTGGGTGCCACAGTAAGATGACCTTCACGGTCACCATCTCCACCTAATTTAGCATCTCCCCAGCACATGTCAAAACCACCTGCAAATGAGTCCAAGCAACCGACACAAACCACCGACACTCACCTTGGTATCCTGCGGCCGAGGTTGCCGGTGGGTCATCCCAACACATGTCATACGGGTGGCCTAAATCGGCCTTTGTCAACTGAGGGTCCTCATCCCAGCAAACATCATACGTAGTGGCAGCCGGTGGTGTAGCTGCTTCTACAGTGATTGCAGGGACCGAGCCTACCTTTGATGAGCTTGGCTCATCCCAACAAAGGTCATATAGACCTGCGGCTGGAGGAGTATCGGGGTCCCAACACATATTGTAATCTAATATACCTGTGAGCAATGACTCAAGCTATGCGACTGGCACAAGACTTACCTTGGCCACCATAGTCTGTGTTGGCCGATGATGCTTTGGCCGGTGCATTGACCGGTGCATTGACTGGTGCATTGACCGGTGCATTGACCGGTGCATTGACCGGTGCACTGACTGGTGCATTGACGGTGGGCGCTGGATCGTTTTCGACGTCCCAGCACATCTCAAACGCTAGAATAACGATGTATTAGTACATGTCCATGAGATTGACAATAGAAGATGACATGAACTTACTTTGACCGCTGTACTGGGGTTCGGCCAATGATGATGCGGTTGGTGTTTCCACCGATGTCTCTGGCTCAGCTTCAGTGCTCCAGCACATATCAAAAACTATGATTGTCAAATATTAATAAATGTCAAGTCAATATCATAAGACACTTACCTTCTTTGCCGAAATGTTTTTTGGCAAGTGCATCGTCGGTTTTCTTCCTGACTGGCATGGTTGATGGTGTGACTTTCATCCTGTTGTTCTTGGGTACGTGAGTTGGTGGCGAACGGTTTGGCCGAAATGAGTATTTGAACCCAACAGGAAGGTTTTCCTGTGGAAATGATTGAATCGGGCCTAACTTTGGTGGCACCCACTGGTCCCACGTGAGAAAGAAATTGCTGTTGCTTTTGATCCGCTCGTCCTGTAGTCTCCTAGCTTTGTCAATGAAATTTTCACAAGAATCCATGTACTTGCAATGGTTGTAGTTGGGAGTATATATACGACAATGGATGACTAGACCACCGAGGCCACAACTTGGCGAATCCCGGCGGTGTCAATTGTTGCGTCCACATTTCATTTTGGCTAATCATTTTGGCTAATCACGGCGGTGGCACAACTTCAATTTGCATTGACTGTTGCTAAGTCCACATCAAAGGCCACAGCTAGTCGTTCCCTATATAACTGTGTCGACATCCGTCCTTCTCATCTCCATACATTCACATCATCATCATCATCATCATCATCATCATCATCATCATCATCATCATCATCATCATCATCATCATCATCGTCACCACCTCCACCACCACCACCATCATCATCATCATCATGTCTGCCCAACAATCCAACGATGCCTTGTCAGTCGCCGACAAATCATTGCGTTCACACCTCGCCCGCATCAAACTCTTTCAATCAGATGGCCGGGTGGTGGTTGACCGGGCACATGAAGTTGCCAAGCTAGTAGTAAGTCTTTCTTTCTTTCTTTCCTTGCAAGATACTCACATCTATAAAGTCACAAGCACTCCAGCAACACGGCAGGAATGCGTTGGTCGTTCTGCCATTGCTGCTCTCTGCAGCCGCTGAAGTTCGTGTGACAATGAACATCGGTCAGGTCCCCCAATGGGAACGTGTGCGGGAGGATGATTCCCGCATGGAATCACACCCCTTCTTCGCCAAGACACAAGGGCTTGGTGAGTGTTCCTCTTTCTCAATGCACTATTTTGCTAACATTGTGATAGCTGCACCGGCACTGGCGCCAGTGCCAACCCCACTCCCAGTCCCAGTCCCAGTCCCGCCCCCAGCTCCCAAGGTGATGTCAGTCCCACCGATTGACTCACTGCCCGTCGAGGCTGCCAAGCCGACGGCCGATAAGGGGAAGCAGCCGGTTCGGGGGACTCGGCGAGCCAGGGAGGATGAGTCGGGCGACATGTCATGCAAGAAGCGTAAGATCGTGTCCAAGGCCATCATCTCTGACACCGAAGATGATGATGGCCAGCCGGGCGGGACCATCATCATGGTAAAGGTACACCTCTAATTCATTTTTTTCTACTCTATCACTCACAGCACCTTAGCCATCTATGGCGGCGGTGCCTCAGACTCCAGCCCCCGCCAAGAAGGTGAAACAGGTGAGATTCACCTCGTCGCCTCGGTCATCACCACTCAACGATGTCCAGGCCGACACCAAGGAGCATATTGGCCGACCGACGCCAAAGGGAAAGGAGAAGGAGAAGGAGAAGGAACGGGCTGTGACGATCGCCGAGGGTGATGTGGTGAGTTTCGCCGGTTCTATACATGACTGGTTACTAATGATTAATTAGTATGATCCACCCTGTAAGAGGTGTTCTGGCCTTTTGAATGTCTCGCTGCCCTCGGCCACAAGGGCCAAATCACCAAGTCTTGTGCCAGGTGCTACGAGATGAAGGTGAAATGCGACCGACCGGTCCATCACAAGCTCCCAGAAATGGCCGAGCCAGTGCGGTCATCACATCCTTGGTCAAAGGCCCCACTCACCTCCACATCCAAACCGCAGTCCAGGGCGACAAGGGCGACCTCCTGTGCACGTCAACCAACGCCTGTGGTAGAATCTGCGGATGCCATGGATGATGAGGGTGAGTCACCTTTTTTTTGTAAATGTCAACAATATTGAACTGGATTTTAGATGTCGCTGTTGAGGCTGATGAAGACGTCCCTATGTCTCATACGGACAATACTGAGCAGCAGACTGATGTCGCTGCAGTGACGCCAAGTAAGACCGTCGATCGGCCGGCAGCCATGGCGTCGGCAAAAGACTTTCCTGCTGGCCATTGGCAGGAGGTCACCGACAAAACACACATCCTACCACCACCACCACCACCACCTGCTCCTGCGGCCAAACCAACCACCTCGTCAGCCGAACCAACTATCCACGATTGTGTGGTCTCTCTGGCGGCTAGAGTCGCTGCCATGGAAATGGCCAACCGCAACACCCTCGCTAGGGTGGATGCCATGGAGCAGGACTTCGACTCCCACATCTCCTCTATGCGGGCCGAGTTTTCCGACGTCCAACTGAGCTTCAATGCCACGGTGGATGTAGTAAACGGTCTTGCCAACATGGTGGAGAAAATGAGGCAGGAACGCTCAGTCCTGAACACATCCTTCCCACCACCAGTGATTGGCCTGACCGGTGCTTCCACGGCCACAGCAATGGGCCTCAAATACTTGACTGGTGTGTTCAGCCCTTCGGTTGCTCCCAATGCTGATTCTGTCGCCATCGGTCAACCCTCAGCATCTCGCCCGTTCAGTCTCCCTGATGTGCAAGGCAGCACATTCACCAGTGGGCAACCATCATCTGAGTCAGTGCAGGCCGGTCCTTCATCTGCTCCCCCCATCCAATGTGATTTGAGTGTTTCATGCCCTGCTTCTACTACTTCCTCCCTCCCTTGATCGCAAATATACCCTTATGTAGCACACATCAGTTAGATACTGTTGTCTACATGAATTGAATGAAATTGATTTGGCCTGGATTGAATGTGATTGATTGTGTGATTCCAAGTAGCAATTGCCCTTCGGTAATATATTGTATTTGACCGACCATGTATTTGACCGATCGTGTCTCTTATATTGCATATGACCGAGCTATTGACCGACTATCCTGTCTATCATCACAGAGGTATATGTTGTAAGCTATTACATGATGCATCATATTTGACCCGACATGTTTTGACCGACCGACCGACCACCTCATCTATCATGCCGCCAGTATATTATTTAAGCCATTCCATTACCACCGACCATGTCTCTCATACATCACATATGACCGAGCTATTGACCGACCGCCTCATACTTGACCGACATAGTCCTGACAAGTATATTTTGCACAAGTGACTCGGGGGACAGACCCAATGTTCACATATTTGACCAACCAATTGACCGACTTCCCAAGTCTATCATGGGCAAGTATATTTGTAAGACCAATCCATTGACAGAGCAGTGTCCATGACACATCTATATGCTTTGGGCGTCGGCCCATTTGTATATATCGGTACCACTGCCCACTCAGCCAACCTGTTCATATCGGGCACATATTTCATACACTACCTACCACACAATACCTATCAAATGCAATAGGAAAGTGTACACTTATCTACTATACCACACTATGGGCCCACTGTTGGTATCACATACACACTTGACATAGGGGTGTCGGCCCATCTGTATATATCAGTACCACTGCCCACTCGGCCAACCTGTTCATATCAGGCATATATTTCATACACTACCCACCACACAATACCTACCAAATGCAATAGGAAAATGTACACTTATCTACTATACCACATACTATGGGCCCACTGTTGGTATCACATACATACTTGGCATGGGCCCACCTGTATGTATCACAACAATACATTGATGGGCCCACATTGGCTGGCATGTGTAGAACATGGATATTTCAACATTAGTTGTATGTATTTATCAAGGGTAAAGTGACTGCAGTATGTGAATTGCAACTTTGCCGGCTTCCAGCCTCACAATCAGCATCCCTGGAGGTGCAATTGCAGGCCCATCAAAGCCTTGCAAACGACAATTCAGCGCCAGCCCCCCACGTCCAGTAAAGAGTGCCCGGAAGGCTGTCCCCAAGTCGAAGCGAATCTTGACTGACACCGACACCGACACTGGTGCTGTTGGCAGTGGGAATGAGAGGCTGAAGGGAAAAGGAAAGGGAAAGGGAAAGGCGAAGGCAAGGGCACCGTCACCGGTTGAGAAAATGGCTGTGAAAGATGTTGATGGTGATCAGGAAGTCAATGTAAGTTTTCTTGTTCATTGGTTTTATGTCGCTGACCATGGTACTCAGTCCCGGAAATCAAGATGTCCGGTCCTTATGGTCCGTATTCGGCCGACCCCATCTGCAAATAGGAAGGTCAAGGACGCTGATAAGGAGGAATATGACCCGGAGGAAGATGAAGGGGATGACGAAGAGGATGATGAAGATGATGATGAAGACGATGATATGGGCCCTACCGATGGTTCTAAATCCAAGCGAAAGGTAGGCATCATTTTTTTGCACCGGTTGATGACTTATCCAGATGTAGCCAAATGTCAAGCCGCGCAAAGGGCAAGAACCGGTATGGTTGCATATGATCACCGGTGATGTAGTGCTAATTTCATTATTTATCAGTCCAAGTCCGGTACACGTCCCACAGGAGGAACTCATGAGGACAAGGCAAAGGGCAAGGGCAAGCGTCCACAGCCGGTGAGACATCCGGTAATGAGCAACCGGTCAGACTATACTGATTCTTCATAGCAACCCATCGGTTCGCCTCTACTGCCATGCAAAAGATGCACGACGATGGAGGTGGAATGCGAGAGCTGGGTGACAAAAAGAGGTGAGGTTGCCCATACTTGCACCCTTTGCAGTAAGTGGAGGATGAAATGCATCTGGCCGGATCAACCGGCCATGCTCATGACCGCTGAGGGCACGACTGCCACACCCACACCGCCAGTCACACCCATCACCACTCGTTCCAAGACCACCGGCAAGGGCAAGTCTCACAGGCACTCTAAAGGCAAAGGCAAGTCTCTCATTTCCGGTCTTGTATCTACTAATCGGTCCTTCAGGCATGGATGCTCAGCGTCCTAGTCCCATCCCTGAGGAACCAGATGCCGATGTCGAAATGCTGGATGATGCCCCTGCGGCGCCAAGCACTGGTCCCACCGGTCCTACCCCAGATGCAGTACCTTTGGCAGCTGCCGACAATTTCCCTGCAGATCACTGGATTGAGCCTATAGATGACAACCTCCTACCTCCCACACCATTTATGCACACACCGGGTGATATCCGGTACTCACCCATCTATCCGGGTCGCACTCAAAGACCCCCCTCCCCTGTCACCACTTCTATGCCCCTTGAGTCCCACCAGCATCCCCGTCACTTGACCGATATGGAGATGGAGACCATGTTGGCCCAAATTCATTTCGATATGGAGGAGCTCCGCACACGTGATGACATCATTCATGATGACCTGTCCCATTGCATCGACCAGCTGCATGCCAACTATACGGAGCAATTGGGCACCCAGAGGGGACTGGTAGATAACTTGACTGTTCAGGTGAGCGGTATTGCCCGGTACCTGAGGGAAAACCAAAGGACCACTGAAGCAACGGCCTCAACTCCACCCACATTCAATCCACCACCCATTGTCATCCCCGGTACCCCCATATTCCCTGAGTTTGGCTCCATCAGTGCCTTAGGTCGTGCTGTCACCAACCATGTCTTTACTCCGGATGCGTTTTTGACCCATGCACGCCCTGGTGGTGACGGCTCACCAGTCACAAGGCATGAGCAAGCACCTACATCTGCCTCTACCTCCACCATCACCACCTCTGCCTCCACCATCAACCCTGTCCCCACAAGGGAATCTGGTCCACCCACTCATCCGGTTGGTTTCTATCTGGTTGGTGCACATCCAGTTGGTGCACATCCGGTGCCACCTCCCACTGTCCCCATGGAATCTATGCCTTCCACCAGCACCCTTCGCACATTGGTCACCGGGCCATCAAATATCGCACAGGATGGTCAGTCCATCTCGGCTCCTTTGCCAAACCGGTCATTTGCGCCTCAATCGCACCAACAAGGTCGGTCGGTGAGTGCCAGGCATGCTACAAACCCTTCCGGTGATGGACACAAGTAATACCGGTGGTATAAATCTTTTTGTTTTCATTTTTACTTGTGAATATTGTGTTGTGTCTTCAATTTGTACAGGACAGTTATATCACATAATTATACAGTTGACTTGCACAACCTGAGTGTCGACTGGTTGGCATATCCAAGATATACCGGATGATAGGCCTGTGAGATGATCGATGCACCAGATAATCCACCTACCGGATCATGGATTTACCTGATGTTGTATGTACCGGCTGATAGGCTTGTGAGATCATTGATGCACCTGGTGATGTACCTACCGGATGATGAGATTTGACCGGATCTCCTGCCCTCGGCCCATCCGTTCCCCTCGGGTACACAATCACTCGGCCCACTCATCTCAGTTGTAAGCCGGATTCCCCATTCATAATGTCCTATATACTAGTACATTCCTATACCACTGTCTATACTATATACCCTCGGCCCATCTGTTCCCTTCAGGTACACAATCACTCGGCCCACTTGTCTATACTATATACCCTCGGCCCATCCGTTTGCCTTGGGTACACATCCGTCCAGCCCACTCGTCTTCATTGTACACCAGATTCATCATTCAAAATGTCCTATATACTAGTGCACTCCTATACTACTGTCTATATTATATACCTCCGGCCCATCCATCTGTCTTGAGTACACACATTCACTCGGCCCACTTTTCTATCATGGTACAATTATTGCCATGGGCCCATGTGGGATGGCCCGTCTCTATTGGTACATTGTCACGCTCGGCTACCTGTCTGAGACGGGTAAATTCACTGAATGGGCTCGTATAATAGCCTTCTGCTTCCGCAGTGGAATGGGTTCAACGGCGAGCACAAGATTCTGAGTGGTGTGCTCTTGCAAGGCAGTTGTCACACGGTCAAAAGAGGACCTGAGAACCTGAATGTCCGAGCCCATTTGCTGGACGGCTTGAGGCATTGTGGCGTGCACGGACTTGACAGACTTGCCTGATGCTGATGGGCCGCTCTGAGACTTGGAAGAATTTGGTGGGCGAATGAGCGTTCGCATAGTGTCATCACCCTCATCCTTGCATTTGCCCTTACCCTTACTGGCAGGTGAAGGACGATGGGCAGCTGGAGTGGGTGCAATAGAAGATGTGCCGGGTGTGGAGGGAGTGAATTTCGGTTGGCGTGATGCATCAAAGAAGGAGGGGGGTGGCATCATCATGGTGTCACTGTCTGCTTGGGAGTCTTCAGCGCCGGTGGCGTTCTCGAGGTCTTCCAGTGCCTGTGACTGCTCCAGCGCATCAAGGTCATGGAAGCTCATACCAGGCGTGGTAGTCGTGCCAGTCTCCAAGTTGGGAGCATTTTGCATGAGTGGATGGTATGCATTCTCACCCGCAGCCTTTGAGGGTAAGATCTCGCAAAGCTTGTCGTAGGGAGGCCAGCCCTTCGATCTATAATGTCTTGCAGGGGGAAATGCCTATATTGCAACAATGTTAGTAGCAGGAGTGAATAATAGTAGGTACTTACCTTAATGAGATCAGCCCATACTGTCTCAGATGTGGGGGTGATATCAGCACCGTGCTCTGTGCTCCATGCGATACCTGAATAGCACGCTACCCTATCAACAACATGAAAGGTGCTGCGCAACTGAAGTCTTGTTAGTATTTGAGCACATATTGGGGTAAAAAAACAACGCACCCGACCCCATTTCTGTGAACAAGCGTCCGCTGTCTTCACCGCACCAATTGTAGTGCATGAAGCCATTTCCTGGGCCACCAGGCCCCAGAAAGTCCTGTCAAAGTTGGCTCCATCACCGCCCTTTGCTTTGTGGGTACCGATGTACTCGATCATTCGCATTTCATCTTCAGGCGTCCAGTGGCATCGTTGATCAGCATGAGTCTCTTGGCTCCCTGATTCAGTAGCTTTCTCTGTAGCGGTGCTTCTTTTCTTGCCCATTGTACTATGTGCTGATAATTGAATATAACCACCCTTACTTGACCTCACAGAACAAGTCGAACGAGGACAGCATGTGGCAGTAGACTTAGAAGAGCGAGTTGCAGGCATACCGCATATCTATACCGGCGAAGACTGGCGTGTACTGATTATCGATGGTATGATAGGGATGGTCACACAGGTCACACAGCTACAAAGTATGACAAAGCAATTTTGTGAAGTTGAACTTGGGAAAAATGTCTATCCAAACAGACCCTTATTGTATGGTGCAATCCTTGTAGCACTTTACAACTATTTCCAAATCAATAGGGCAAATTCCATTTTACAAAGGGAGCGAAGCAAACAACCCCCATGTTTTGATCTCGAAGCTGAAGATAACAGAATATTTAATATCCGGCCTATCCGTCCCATCCGAACCAGTTTGACTCAGCATACCCTACTATTGGTCACCATCATCCCCACATCTCGTGTATCTGCTACATATAAATTGATAAATAATAAGAACACCTTACGAGCTTAAATGGATGCGATCTAACAAGAAATAAAAATAAAAGAGATAAATTTTTGGTAGTGACAACGGCTTGTGTCATGCTAATCGTCACCTGCTGGTACTGCCACAGTGGAGTTTGAAACTCGGGCTCGCTCTCGCATGGCGCGCACTCGAGTTGGTAAGAAGCAGGAAGGTCCTGGAGATCCTCCAAAGAGGCTCGCTTTGAAGCTGCCATATACAATACTTTGACAGTGTTTATACCAGTTTCCGGAGAGTTCAAGCTAAACATGCCAAATGGGTAAAGTCTGCCTGACGATGTGGCTGGTCGAGTCTAACAACAGTAGCTAACCATAGTGTTGTGAACCGTGAATCAGTCCCACATTAGTATACCAGCTCGTGCAGCCGTACGGAGTGCGCAAATACGGGAAGAATCTGATGTTAACGGTGATCTTCAATAAGAATGCGTGTAACACTGGCAGTACTCACTGCGGAAACGAGAAAATGACCAGACCCTATCCGAGTCTGGACGTGGATAAGCCGTCTGCCCAGACACAATCTGTACCTAGTAGTCTATCTGTACACAAACTAGACTTGGGGAATTCGGACATTGCAAATGTCAGACTTTGGAGAAAACTGGGCGAACGGTTAGAGGGAACACTGTGTAAACTAGGGTTCTGGGAATTTGCACCAGGCAAATTTGCCCGGCAAATTTACCCTGCAAATTTACCGTGAATGACAGTGTCAATTTCACACCCTCAAAAACATAGTGTCAATTTGGGTGAATTTGTGTCTGGTGGAGCCAGAACACCTGAAAAGCTCAAATATGATATACTGGACAATCCCAGCAGCTCAAAGCCTCAAACACTTGAAAGAATCGCATAGCTTATTGCGGCTTGTTGAAGCACGAATACGGTGATGCTTACAATGAGGTAAGGTTGAATTAAGTTGCTGCAAAACTCATGAAGGAGAGAAATCCCCGCTTGGCTGGATTGACACCACGAGAGGCTCGACAGCAACAAAAAACCCACAGGGTGGAATCGGAAAAGCAATATGGAACTCTTTGCGTGAAATACATGCAAATGAAGGGTGGAAAGGGCTGTACCGAGGCGTAGTACCAAATATTGCGGGGAATGCCTCAAGTTGGGGACTATGCTTTCTTTTGTGAGTAACATGACATCAGTTTCAAATTTCTTGGCAGGTGTACTGATATGCTTCAGCTATGTACAACATGTTGAAGAAGCATGCATCTGGATTCCCGGCCAGAGATGACCCGAATCATAGGATGTCCCCGGAGCATACCTACTTTGTTCTGTTCGCCCTTCTGTTTCCTTTTGTTTTTATGTTGGTTTCTCAACTTGGATTCTATTAGGTGCAGTCACAGCTATAATGACCAACCCTATTGGAAACCTGATGTAAGTTGCCTTTGCTCATTCAGACTATTGAAACACTCATGTACATCTAATTCAGTCAGCGGCGTCAAAAACAGCTCCTTCAGTCAAATGACGTGATATGCATGCAACCATCCTAGGTGATCAACAACCTGAGAAGCCAACAGTCGTTCCACCACCTGCCCGAACACCATGAAAAGAGATATCGCAATGAACGACTTGGATGACGAAACCAGTGAGGGACACCTGTGGCCTGATGATGGTGATGACATGAGCCTCGACGGAGAAAAAGGTGACAGGTTCGATGTTCAAGTTGGTGATCACTCATGGAGCCCGAGTCTGAAGTAGAGCAAGGAGTTGCGATGCAGCTGGTAGGTTCGTCCTTATACCTTACTACTTTCTGGCTGTTGATTTATTTTTTAGACCATGGTGAACACGAGTGCTGGTATCAAACGCCTGGGCAGTCCTCTCATTTCGAACAACAGGGACGACAGGCCTAGGGATGATGTGAGGTTCGTCCAGAAGCACCTTTACAACCTGCTCCCACGACTTCTTGCTTCTTGACCACATGAACCTTCCGCTCGTTCATTTCACCGGTACTACATCCTCTTTGCTAGCTTTCTGCTTGAGGTACTGCTGCGTAGGAGGATCTGCCATGTATTCTGTTGTTGCTATCTGTATGCAATCTAGACTCAATCTATACTCAATCTGGATACAGTCATTTTCTCGTTTCCGCAGTGAGTAGTGTCCTGTCATCGCTCGATGATAGGCCATACAGCCCGTATCAATGACAGCTTGTATGTATAATCTCGTGCACACTGCGTATAAGGGCCGGCCCACATGTCACAGTAGAGCTGCGCATCCGTATGGTGGCCATACTTGCACGTGACAAGCTGTAGACAGAATCAACTTATAATAATGGTCAGGAGAAGTCGTGTAATCAAGTGTACCGAGAGGGTATATGTTGTCAGCCAATGATGCCGGTAGGAACGAAAGGCTGCTTCTCCTTCAGGCTGAAATTGAGACACCATTTGCATCTCACTTTCATCCAGCTATTATCCTCACGTATGTCATCTCGCAATCCGCTCTCCCGATGCCAGGACACGTCGCACTCTTCTCCCCAAGCGCAGACCTCACTCTCGCCTCCCACACCTCCATACCTCATGACACCATACCTCTATCAAACTACCAAGCTTTTACTTCCCAATATCTAGGCAATTTCCCTGCCAACCACCCTCTAGCTTCAGGTATCCTTATTCTGTTCATGGCAAGCTGGCTGGAAACATTGGTGATGACCAGCACAGCTGATAGTTGTGCTGAGAGCTCGTGGATAATCGTGAGTTGTATCCAACAGGCAGGCGGGAGAGCTGAGCTTGTGGAGTATGTGGATTTGACACATATGTGTTGGATGGTTCCTCAATTCTTTCCCCAGTCGGACAACGGGTTGAAGAGGCTTGCAGGTTTTGTATACAACTGAAGGAATTGTAAATGAGTGTATGCATGTAACATTACACCTTCTGCTGCAAAATGATCCATTGTGGTCATGCATAGTGGAGGGCACTTACGGATTTCTGCAATTGTACTTACTAGTAGAATCAAAGTTATTCTGAGTCGTCTCTGCAAAACACCCTGCAAGTCCATCACACATCCAAAGAAGCATCCATATCTATGCATCTACAGACGTACCAAAAACAAAAGCGTACTCATACCAGAGTCCAAATATCACCACATAACACTACAACCCAAATAGCAGATCCTCAACCTGCCCAAGCACGCCCCTCGCAGGGCTATCATTAATGACCGGTACATGCACAGCGTGAGCAAATTTCTGGAGCACCGGCACAGGAACTTTGTGAAATGCAGCCACAGACGGCGCAAGCCTGATTGGCGTCCCAACAGTAGCAGCACCATCCACCACCATCGCATTTCCATCCGCATGCGCTTGTACTTGCAAAGTCTGGATTTGCACCTGCGGTGGGGAAGTGGACGTCGTAAAATCGGGTCCGCGGGGGTCCTGAGCAGAATCCTTCATGCATCGTCGCAGCCGCATCAAGCCAATGATTTGTTGTATTCATTAACCGAGGTTCGACTCGGAAGAAGTGCATGCACATGAGTACTTGAGTCCACAACATCATGGTAGCTTAATGCATTATGCAGTGTAATTACAAGAAACACATTGTGCATTAACGAGTGTAGCTACAAGATGCAGGTAAATGCATTAATCGAATGTAATCACAAGACACTGGGGCTAAGCAGTGTAATGCATCACACAGTGCACACTACCCGCTGTGTGCTTTACATAATGTGACAAGTTGCATGAAGTTGATGTTTTCTGTGATTCACGAACAATTCTACGCTATAGTGAATCACTCAATTCTATTGACATGTTGACAAGCACTCAATAACTAACTAATTAACAGGGAGGAGGGGGGGTCAGAAGTAATTGACAGATGCGCCATCCACATCTTCTCGAAACGGTCGGCGATATTGTGCCTAAGTTGAGCCTGGCGATACGCATAGGCAACCAGACCCTCGTGTTCAACAGCAGCAGCATTAAGTGTACATTCACGGCCTTTCTCATGCTACCATGCCGCATGCCACCTAAGGAATTGGAGGACCCTATGCATCTCCTCATCAAGCAGTTCGACTTCTTCTGCCCATCGCATAGATCACGCCCGAGCCTTACACCATTCAATCCTAAGACCTGTAAACTGTGTCAGTATCCCAGTCAATCATATGTTCGTGGAAAGCTTACTGTCTTGTATCACCTCATCCTGATCGTCTCCGACTCCTTCCACTAGCCAGATCCACAACAACTGCCTTCTCCCTTCACTTACACCTGTCTTGGCTGCTGACATGCCGCGTATGTCATTTTTCTTGTCGAGTTCCTTGTACTTGAGATTCCAGCCGACCTTTCGGAGTGGGGGAGCGAGTGCAGATAATGCTCCATGAGCAGCATGATACTTGTTAGCTGCAGCTGACACCTTCACGTCCACTCGAGTCAAAGCATTTAGAGCGCGAGTGTTCGCACTCTGACCACGCACCCAGTCTCTCTTAAACGTGCACATATAGTCACGTAGGCGGAGGCTCTGCCTTAGCTCCTCCAGTGCATCCCCAGCCTGAGCGAAACGGAGCTCCCATTCAGTAACCTGAAGATGAGTATCACAACACATAGATTTAGTGCACATAGCTGATGGCAAGTAGAGTTTTGTGTTGTCTGGTGTGATGAGGTCCAGGGAAGATTGGAATGAATATGAGTGTAACAGTTGGACTGCAGGGGTATAGAGGGCTTGGACACGCCTCCATGCATCAATTTTGCGCTGCAGAGAGTTCTGCTGACGCTGTATAGCGGCTTTCTGTGTGTCCGTGGCATGCAAGCCAAGCTGGGCAATATCCGCCTTCAGACAACGCCTTAAAATGAATAAGTGAGGCATCCAGATTATAATCAATAAACTACGTACTGTTCACCTTCGATATCAATGCCTGATGCAATAAACACGCTGGGTGAGATGTCAGGGTGGAGAGATAGGTTGACACCTTGCTGTAGATAACAAGCCTCTATTTCGGCAAGCTTTAGTCGAACAGCGGCTTGGGTAATAGCTATAAATGTACATCTCAGCGATCAAATCAAGAATATGAACGACCAGCACCACTTATGAGTGACCTTCGGCTTGAATGGGTTAGTGACCAAAGGATCATTGGGGTTGTGTTCCCAATACTTGATTTCCAATTTCCAGGGATCCAATGCCTCGGGCCGCAATGCGCCATCTAGCTCCTCGAAAGCTATTCTGTGAGCTTCTTTCTCCTCCTGAGCCTCGCCCATCTTTTGGAGTAGTGTTGCGCCTGTGAAAGGTTGAGACAATGAAAGGATGAAGTTATTTAGCTGTCACGCACCAAGTCCAACTATTTTTTTCCAGTTCCAATCACCGAAGTGATCATCTAGAGTATCCCGTCAAGACCCTGGCCCCATTTCCTTAGTGCTTGAGGCGACCGGGTTGATATTTGACCAACCACGTTTGGGGGCTTCACCATCCGTTCGTCCAATGTTCTTTGAGAGATTGAACGAATACGTAGTTTGGCATTTGAAAATGTGTGCCGGCAGATGAAATTTGGGGACAAAAAATCTGGCAATTAATAAGTGAGCAAAGGCACGAGAAACCGGCAATTCAATTTTAAAAACCTGATGAGTTTAGTAAGAGGGTCCAGATGGAGGCTTGGAGGCATCGTGGACATGCATTCCCAAAGGTTTTTGTGCCACTGGCAGGCGATATCATATGAGATGTTGAGCGTTTCGACACAGCGTCCATGGAGGGTTGACAGAAACAGATAATCCATATTACTGTATCTATGTGCAGTCAGTATGGATGGTTGCTCGCCAGTTAGTATAACTCACCTTTTGCCCTTCTGCAAGTCTCCGACACCGTTGGGCAACTTCATATTGTGCCGTGCGCAATCTATCGTCCCCACTCCGGTTGCAGCAAGTCCCTGAGACACTTTCGTATTGGCCATATTGACTGTGTTATGTGATGCGCAGGTACTTTTCTGCTAAAGCAGTCAGAGTGAATCACAATGAGTCATTGAATGGCTTACCTCCTGTGGCTTACCAGCATGACCTTGCAAGTATGCCTTGTATGCCATCTCATCTACAAAGTATGCCCATCCGCGACTGAGCCCAGGGTCTGTAGTATCTTTAGACACAATATGTCTTTTGAGACGGAAGTTTGCATCGATAGCTACGAAGAGAGCATATAGCCACCTAAGGGATTGTGAAGCATGAACAAATAATCTACGTATGAGCATGATACACACCTCTTGTCATTCAGAACATCTTTCCAGTTGTCTGGAAGGTTTTTAAGAGGCTGAGGGCAAGCGGGACATAAAACAGCGCATTCACCGCTTTGCATATTCGCCACACCAGCTGGATCATGTCCTCGGCCTGCTCGTTTGAGCATCTTGAGGTGACGCCATTCACGGACCATCTGTAAGAAAGGCTCATAACGATCCTGATGCCATAGGTGATGAGACACATACAATAAGGCAGAAAATCAGATAACTCACCTTTTGAACTCAAAGTCCAGTGTTATCAGTCAGACGCGCAATTGAGTGATAAAACTCATATCCAGAAGCCTTTGACTCAAACGACAGAAGGTGATATTGCTTGAGGATGCGGAAGGTTGCTGCAGTGCGTGGATCGACGGTTGTAGCTGGAAACCAGGTGGCATGTAGTAATTGCTTTGTCTGTGTTTGAGCAGTTTCGCAACCACAAAAATCCAGTCCGATGGTGTGAATACCGTTAGTATCGATGAGGGTGAAATCATCATTGAAAGCTCGCTCAGGTAACAAACACGAATCTCCAGCAAAGTGTCCAAGTTGCACACATAGGCCTAGGTCCTTTAGTGATACTGCCGTAAAACAAGAGTTTGACCACTCCTAACCCAACATTGAATATGAGCGTGCAGTCCCAATATTGTATGAATCAACTCACCTGAATGCGATGCACTGGATTCTGAGTGTGTAAGGTGACAATGCAACCCTTACAATACAACTCTGTACCCAAGCAATCAATACACCGAAATTGAGGGACATCAAGACGGCAGTTCCAGCAGACGGTGGCACCAGCATAATCACCTCTACCCTCATGCTGAAGGAGCTCGAGTAAGAACATATCCCGATCATTCATCCATAATAAAAGCAGGTGGTCCTGAAGGACAAGTGAGAAGGGCTTATCACTAGTAGGTACAAAAGGAGACCTACACCAGCTGTGCGTTTCCGTTTAGTTTTATTGTTGCCCTCCACATACTCCGTGTCGTGGATGTTACATGCATTATAATCAAATTGTTCATCGAAAACTTCATCGATCATTGTTGCGCTAGCTTCAGTTTCAACATGAAGTTCGGTGATCTGAGAGCTGGTAACACGAGAGCTGTGTGCCTGGAAGCCTTGACTGCATAATATAAATGTGTATGTTTGGTGAACACTAGGAGCATTTGGGTTGGGCGGGGTGTATACATTAAGCTTGGCTCGCTTCCAGTGCTTGACATTGTTGAATGAAACTACATGTCGGGGATGGACAGTGTGCGTGATTTCTGCATCATTACAAGGACACATACTCACTAAGATTCAATGTCAGATCATACAGTAGTACCGTACAGGCGCAATTCAGATGTGTTGGTAAGAGTCAGGTGAAAGTATTAGTAATTGAGTAATGCATTACTTGTAAAATAATGCATCATCTCTCACATGTTGTCAACGTTGAAAGTGATGCATCATTTACTTGTAATTATAATGCATTACATGCTCAAGCGCTCGATGTGCAGCAGCCTTATAAATAAGCCTGCTGGTTACCATTCTTGTCACTTATGTCTTCCCACCAAATTCACTCCTGATGTCTGAACCTGGCTCGTCTACAGGCCCGAGTCCAGTCCTATACTTGGAAAAATCTCCACCGCCTGATCCTGGATACTGCCTTTGCGAGTGCTGTACACTTCCAAGTGCCTCTCCTCCAAACTCTCCCTTGAGCGAAGCCCCGGTTTTTTCAGCAGGTCGAAGTGTTGAAGGTGGTCAGACACTGGTTGGCCCAGGAGTCGGGTCTGAGCCTCATGCGCAATGTAAGTAGCTCTCTTAACACCTCTGCAGAAAATAATTGGCCACCAGGTGGTCCTGCGCTCTCTGTTGTGCATGCTGCGCCCATTGTAGTTCGTGAGTAGTTCTCTCAACACCTCTACTGAAACTGATCTCCACCAGGTGGTCCTGCAGTCTCTGACGTGTACAATGCACCAGTCACACTTGGTGAGTAGCTCTCCTAACACATCTCTGCAGACACTGATCTGCCACTAGGCAGCCCTGCACTCTCTGCCGTGCACACTGCACCGGTCACACTTGGTCCATGTGTTATTCTGCCAACACCCTCATCGCCACCTAATCCACCCCTTACGAATCTTACCGGTGCACTGTTTTGGCTACCCGAAACACTGCCTTTCACCCTCACACCATACTTTGCTGGAGAGGTAGACGCCGATGTCAGGTGGGCACAATGCGACAAAGCCCTATATACAGAGATTATTGATGCAATGGCTGATGATTGCTTCGTCTACCTCTACCACAGTATGCTTTACAACATGCCTGCTGTGGCTGCAGCATCCGGACCTTATTATTGTGTCACCCACGGGCAATATATTGGTGTTTTTAACCATTGGTAAGTCAGTTCTGCCCCTCATTACACACACTTACTGATGACTTGTATCTAGGAATGAAGTCACAGAAAGCATCACAGGCTTTTCTGATGTGGTATATGCCGTTACTTCACTTGTTGTTGGTGAAGTTCTTCTTCGTACTGCCATTCATAAGGGCGAAGTACATAAATGTCAACTCAGAGCTCCCTGAATTTATCAAACAACTAGTTCATCGCATGCATTTACCGTCGTTCACGATTTCACTTTTTTTGGCTCCTACAGGCACTCATAAGGTTCTCTTTAACGCCACTCGAGTGAAAAGGAGACAGATAAAAATAAACTATTGTAACTAGTAGTCAAGAGGGAGGGGGAGTATCCGTGCACTATGTTCATTTCCCAGCCTTTTGGCTATTAGTAAATGTAATTGAATGAGCTGTCCTGAAAGAAACTCGCTGAGATTATGACTGCCCCATCAACGAGTGGTGCCGTGTCTCATGCAGAGACAACGTCAAGGCATCCTAAACTTGCACAGCGTAATGTAGATAGTGTTGAATGCAGTATAAATCTCTTCCCTGGCCTAAAGGAGAGGCATTGTGACAAGTATCAGCGAAGGGTTTAGATCAATAATACGACCTTCAGCTTGAGCATGCGATAGATAAGATTGGGAAACAACTATCACGAGCGAGCTTACTGACATAGCCAGCTGAACACGAATATCAATAACACGACCTTCAGCTTGAGCATGCGATAGATGAGACTGGGGAACAAAACGAGTGAGCTTGCTGACCTAGATCAATAATACAACCTTCAGCTTGAGCATGTGATAGATGAGATTGGGGAACAACACAAGTGAGCTTGCTGACCTAGATCAATAACACAACCTTCGGCTTGAGCATGCAATAGATGAGATTGGGGAACAACTAACATGAGCGAGCTTACCGACATAGCCAGCTGAACACGAAGATCAATAACACGACCTTCGGCTTAAGCATGCGATAGATGAGATTGGGGAACAACTAAAACGAGTGAGCTTGCTGACCTAGATCAATAACACTACCTTTGGCTTGAGCATGCGATAGATGAGATTGGGATACAACCGACATGAGTGAGCTTGCTGACCTAGCCAGCTGAACATGAAGATCAATAACATGGCCTTCGGCTTGAGTATGCAATAGATAAGATTGGAGAACAACTAACATGAGTGAGCTTACTGACCTAGATCAAATCAATAACACAACCTTCGGCTTGAGCATGCGATAGATGAGATTGGGGAACAACCGACATGAGTGAGCTTGCTGATCTAGCCATCTCTGCATCCCTTGACCCCTCCATGCGCATCCTCATAACAAAGCCCCGTGAACCATATCTATAATGAACTTTCAAGCCATGCCTGCATTCCTAGATGCTCTACCTGCTGAAGAATGTGATGCCTGGATTGGTAGATGTTCAAAACACCACGCAGGGTAAGAATTACCTTGTACATGCGCCTCTGACTAGTTCAGGTCTATATGACAGGAGCACTGATGTTATATCTGAGCTGGACATTGTTGGGTATGATTATTTGGAGAGGCGGTGGAGAGGGAGGTGGGACGGCTTCGAATTATAAGGATCAACAAGATGGAAAGTAATAAGGGTTCGACGGCTTACTCTAGCCATGGTCAGTTAAAAATGTTTCATTTGTTGGGCTGCACAACAAACAGGATGATTGCGCTGGATCTATGTGAGTGTGGATATGTACTTGAAATGAATGACAATTCAAGTATTCAGCGCTCAGCCAAGTTACCACTTCAGGACGACATAGTTCTTACTACGCCCAGCCTGTCACTACTGACTCATAGATTCAATATTCAAATATTCAGTGCTCGGTGCTTGCTCTTGCGACTTTTAGGCATGTACCACGATCTGCAACCATAATTCAACTATGCAGGCAGGACAGATGGGCCAGTGTTCACCTTGACTTGTGTGTGACTATCCATCAACATTTAGTACTACTGGGTCATTCTCGTCTCATTCATAGCTCATGCTTCTCAAACTTTGAATAGACCATCGCTGATGCTATCCAAACAGCTTCCTGCAGGAAAGAATCTTATTGAACTCAGTCGTACTCAAGATGAAGAATGTGGTGTCAGTATGACCAGCGTTATCATCCTCAATGTGTTCCCAAGCTCCGAAACCATGTTGTTTCTCATCATCCTATCATGATCATCTAGCGGGAGAAATTCTCACTCAATCCCTCTTGCAGCTCAAACACGACATCCTCCCTGTTATCATCACTTCCACCTATAACAAAGCTCTCAAATAAGCGTAAGTCACATCTCCATCCCGATTCACATCTCTTCTTCTGACAAAATTGAAAATACACTCTCATTTAAACTTCTATCGGCACAAAATATCCTCAGACTTCATTGGTGATACCCAGAGGATATCCTGAGCTTGATTTGAGCTGCATGGCACATGGGACACACTGGTCGAGTTGCCGAGTTGCGTGAGTTCTTAGTCTTTACCACCCATCCTTGCAGTTGCTAACATCAGACTTCTAGCTCTATGTAACGATAATTCTATTGCCGCTGGTAGGTGATCTGCACAAGCTACTGATATTTTCTCTCTTGCATGTTATCAAGAACATTCCAATTCCAAGGTGAGTTCCTGAGTCAACCGCGCATTTTCAGCATCCGCTGACGAGCCTGATAGAACCAAGTATGTTGATAGGGAGATCAAATTTGTGCTCGAGAATCTCGGCATCTCATCGTTAAGCTTACTTCCTGGGCATGTCTATATCCGCAATATCACTGACATCAACATCACCGCTCCCGCTGGGTCACAGTCAACCACCACTGCTATTGGCACACTCACGCACATCCAGATGCAAGCAGTCCAGCTCACGCTCAAGGAGGTCTCATTCTTCTACAGGGATAAGGTTGCTACCATCAGGCCCAAGGACTTCACAGGTCTCATGGAGTGTGGTCTCCTGCAAAAGGGCATCGACATCGATCTTGAGTTCTGCTTGATCCCAAATATGCCCCAAGGTCTCATGGAACACAAGAGTCTCAGACAGTTCTTCAAGATCGAACATGTCGAGGTGAATGTGGCGGAAGATATTTACATGCAAGTTAAGTAGTCCAACCACCCCATCCTTGCATCCGTCTTCTGGTCTGTCATCATGCTTTACTTCCACAAGGCGATTTCACATGCCCTGGAGGAGCAGATCCGGGGATTGGACTTCGGCAACACTACCTGGTAGCTGGTCAATGCTTACCCTATCAGGATCTGGAGGAGAAGTCTTGCAGTCTATAGGAAATGTATATTATTTTCGGCTCAGTCAGCCTAGCCCAGGCCATTGTACAGCTGAACCTAATCCATTTAGTTTGACAAGCCTATTAGCCCACTCAAGCCCAAAGCCTAGGCTGTTGTTGAACTTCCGCTAGACGACGAATTACGATACTTGCGCATTCACTCATTCATTGGTAACTATAGCTAAGCTGGGTTCATCCTTGTTAAAACTGCATGAGCAACAGACTGGAAAATAGGCAGTGGTTCACTTGGTAGTAGAGCTCAGACATCATTGTTTCATAAGTGCAGGAATAGTCACTTGCCACTGAGAGTTGCCATCCAGCAAAATATCTTTGGTTGGTGTGTGCCAACTTCAAGTTGGACCCCTTCCAGCTTGATTAAACATTAACTCCTGCAATCTGTGCTGATGGCCACTGAATAGTGAATAGAACAACCGAGCCAAGGGCTGGCTTTTAAGAACGTTCATTTCTGTGGATTTTTCTCCACCTTCCCACTGACTCCAGGACCATCATCTCCTACATTCACCTCATCTACTTGACAATGTGAGGTCGTCGTGGGCCAAATCCATGGGCTACTGCAGAACAAGAAAAATTCCTGTTAAGTCTACTCAGTGAATATATCATTTGTCAAAAGGTGAAAGTATACACGGCATTCTTTCTCAACACGTGGGTGGCATTTGAGGTGCAATGGCCAGAGCGCAAATGTGCTATAATGGGTGTCCCTTTGGAGGGCAACCTCACAGAGGTCCAGACAAAAATACTAACTAAGGCTAAGAGTAATCGTAAAACAGTAAGTATTCAATGTGTAAAATTTGGTTATACCATACTAACCTGTGAGACCTTATAGCAGATCAAAGTGTGGTATAGATGGCAGACTAACGTCACACATCTCACACCAGTAGCAGGATTAAAAGGGGCGCTTGACCTCAGCAAAACTCTGAATGGAGGAGATGAGGTATCAGGACGAGCTCCACAAGAAGTGGAAGTATACTCACAGATTTTCTACAATGAGCACGTGAAGGAGGAAGCAGATGCGGCAATCAAGGCCGAGGGTATCACAACACGTGGCCAAAAGCTTGCAAAACAGAAGGACCTCACTCGCACTAAATATGCGGCCGAAGATGATAGCATCAAGGCTGAGGTCCAAGAAAGGCACCAAGAAGCCCTTGTGAACTGGAAAAAAAAATGTGAACTAGCTAAAGCCGGCTTCATTCCGGAAGTTGAACAAGAGGAGCAGATTAAGTATATCCTACTTCATATCAAATAACTTGTTCTCACCTATATATGCAGAGCCTTCAGTGAACTCGGGGCGCATCTTGATCACATCTTCCGTCACTTGTCCCATAAGACAGGTGGACTTAAGTTCACATGTATCGCGGGGGGACGAAACTCAGCCACAGGAGACATTGTAGTTCTTGAGTAAGTATTGAATTTCCCACACGCCTGGAACTATTAACTCACTGGATAATGCAGCTACCATCTCGGAGAGACGGAGATGGGGGATGAGTTTTCGGCTGAATATACTGGGTTCAGCGAAGTCCAAACAGCCTATGCAAGCTTCGTCAAATTGGCACTATGTAAGCATCTATCGATTATTACTCAATGGCAATGTCATTTACCTTGTTCAATCAGCCCATGACGATAAGATGGTGGCTTCAGCACTGGATGCAGGTACTATTGCAGATGAGTTGGCCAACGAGTCGGACGATCTTTTTTTGGGAGGGTAGCGAAGAAGAAGAGGAAAAGGCTGCTGAGGAGGAGGGAAATGTTAGGGAGAATGAAGAGCTTGGGGTTATGAACGATATTGGGCTGGGGCTGAACAGCCTTTATGAGTTCGACCGAGTCATGGTAAGTAATGCATTAATCATCTGTTAAATTCTCACCGCTAATGCATCACATGTTCTAACAATACTGTAATGCATTTCCGGTAATGCATTACCTTCAAACTCGTGTAGGATGACCAAAGGTCTATGGTCGACTCATCACCAGCACCTGTAACCGCTTGAACCACTACTGTAGCACCAACCATCACTGATAATAATAATGTCCCCCCCACTTTCGACCAATTCGACATATCCAGCTTGGATGTGTCTGCTATCGACGATTTCATCGCAAGCCTACCGCCGGTGCCGCCCTATGACCCGTTCACATCTGGTCTCGACAATCTCAACTTTAGCTTCATGGATGACTCCTCCAACTCATTCAATTATCAATATTCCCTGCCCATTGCTCATGGACCAACAGATCATATTTTACCTGCATTCTCAGGTTATACAGCCATGTCTAGTAACACACCGCTCTCTCATTCCAATCATCTACCACCTGCTACACCCCTCGCAAGCACCTCCAGCATGAACATGACAGATTCCAACACATTTGACCCTCTTGCTGGTCTAGAAGAGGAATGTCCGCGTCAAACAACACGCCGCCGTGTTCCATCCACACATGAGCATGTTCTCAATGCAATTGGGTCATCAAGTGCGTGTGTGCGCCCACCCGTCTCTGTTGATAAAGAGAACAACAAGCGACGGAAGGGTAATACTGTTGGTGCAGGCCTGCAGTCCAGAAAGTAAGACCGCTGTTTCTATATACTCCCCTCATTACTTACTGGACTTTTACAACAGGAAACAGAAACACACTTGAATATTTGCTTTCAATCACTGGTGCTTGAGATGTGAGGCTAGTGCACGAGTCTGACAGGGAATGTGTTTCAAATCAAGTAGATTAGATTTAGTCAGTATGATTTTGAAGGACTTAAAATGATGAGACGGTTTGGGACATTTTGCTCTTGTTGGCTTCAGAGTAGAAACACGCTGGATTCAATGACCTCTACATAGTGTTGAAACATGGTACAATGGACATAACGAGCACATTCAAATGAGAACGAGCAAAAGTATCAATGTCCCACTGACACAAATGTTGATATACACTCCATAAAATATCACTGAGTCCACACGACAATCTAAGTAACACTTCGAAGATCCACGAGAGGACGAAAATTCCAAAGGCAAGAGGTAAGTACTAGTCCACAGGTTGAACGGAGAGAGATGCAACAAAGTACAAAGACATCCGAGTCTGCAATCAGATGCCAGGTAAAGGAACGATCTAGAAACTCGTCACTCGTAGAAAGCTGTGCAAGAAAGGAAATGTAGGTTCCTGCTCACAGGTCATCCCTGTTGCAAAGCGGCTATTCGCAGAGTGCCAGTTAAATAGGATCAATGACATGCATTAACACAGAAACGACTGGGTGAACTCGCCTTCTAGGTGTCTGACCAACTCGATTGTCCGCAAGGCCAGGATGTCTTGGCCACTGGCAGGTACAATGATGATCTTTGAGCTGCCTCCACTCGAAATCTTGACTACGAGAGTTTTTTTTGCCTCCTGCCATGCACAACTGGAACAAGGGTGAATAAAATGGCTGTTTTGTCAGAGCTTCAGTCACGTACTCTTCCCTTTGCTTCACAATTTACAATTCTAATTCAAGTTTTCTTCATTAGCTTGCCGGCACATTCTATAGTCATCAAAGTCCTTGAATTTGACTGAGTAGAATACCACACCTCAACTTCTGCATTGCAGTCCGATTACTAGTAGGCCTTGGCAGGATGAGCAGCAAGTGTGGAGGGCCTTGAGTTGAAGGGCAGGTATATTATGGGTAGTTAGCACCTAGTAATATGAGTGGGTAGGGCACAGGCATGAACGAACCTGTTGAAGGACCCAATGCTATCAAGCTATATAGGAAGCAGGTATAGCACCAGCCGCATACACGCATTGTGATCAGGTACAGAGTCTGAGATATAATGCATTAGGTCTATTAAGGTGCCGAGAAAAGTGTGTGAGAAAATGCATTACAATGTCTGTCGTTGTTAATACATTACACCTGTCTGCTAACTATCCTGTGTCATTGCATTAATATGACATGGTAGCCTGTTGAGTCACAATCTGGCATGCACTTACTGCCATTCGTAGTTGACAACAATTGTCGAATGACATGCCGATTCTGCACTACTTAGTGCTCGGGTCTCAGCTGTGTACAGCTGAATTGACCATGTGCAATTGCAAATGCCACCTATGCTTCAGTCAATCCATCATCCGAGTCAGAGTCGGGTGGCGCAGGTGGTTATCAAGACCACATGGGCTGAATTTGAACAGGAGCGAGGCTCTGAGAATGTAAAGCTAAGACCTTAAACTTGAAGGTTGAAAAAATATATAAGATTTCGAGTCTTCGAGTTAAGAAATTATGCCCAGCCATGGTACTACTGTAGAGATACGCACTTACCTTCAATGTGATCCAGGTGTGACCAACCAAACCTTAGCTTCGAAGATTCGAAGACGGGT
The DNA here is from genome assembly GCA_016647755.1 of Suillus subluteus. Lineage (NCBI taxonomy): Eukaryota > Fungi > Basidiomycota > Agaricomycetes > Boletales > Suillaceae > Suillus > Suillus subluteus. The sequence continues at coordinate 11,692 of JABBWI010000291.1, read as the reverse complement.
GTGACATGTGACACATCAGAAATAGCTTCGACCCACTACCAGCTGTCAGTGCCTGCAGCAACATGCATATGGCAAACAATGATCCTCAGGGCTCGCGCTCACCGCGGAGCACTTCCAAGTCGTATTTTCGCATCTGTCAGTTAACATGGATCCTCCAATGTTCGGTACTAAGGCATCAGTGAGCTCTCGGACGGTGAGCTCTAAAACAATCTCTATCAACTTGAAAGCCCTTCAACACCATGCCCAGTTCATACGATGCCTCTGCCAGTGACTCGGAGTCAGAAACGAGTCATGGCAAAATACTATCTAATCTACTATGTGTTCCTACAAAGTATTGTGCAATCATTCCTTTGCATACCCTCTCAGTCACTCAACTGCTCGTCTTCAACCTCCCCGCAAATCTAGAAACCAATTTGTCGACTACCAATATTGTCTTTTCTCAAGAGTCCCCTATGGTCCAGCTCCCTGCCAATTTTGTTTCGCAATCAGTTCCTACATTTTCAACGGCCACCGCACTTCGTGATCACGCTAGTAGTGCCTGGCAGGACGGAAATCAATCAGTCATCCATCCTTCATTCCCTGATGACCCACTTCCTTTATGGGTCTTGTCATACTGGGTATCCATGTCTCGTGCGCTTGAACATCAACGTGATTGGCGCATATCGCACGACTGGATCTTAGACCAACTGGACACCGTTTCATGTGACTGTCCTGAGTTGGAAATCATCGACAACATTTTTGATGTCATAGAGCATCTTCCGTGGGATGCTCCACTCAAGGGAGTTGGCGCTTGCACTGATCTGTCCACTAGTGGGCTCTGACCACTGTTAGCATCAGGTCCAATCGGTGGCCGTCTCGTGGATACTATGATTGCTGCGGTAGTTGAACGTATGCAGTCATCGGAAAACGGAGACCTTCAGACAGTCTGTGTCGAGTCCCTCGACTTTATGAATACACTTCGGCTCAGTGAGAAGCGGTGGAAAAACTACGAGACCGAGAAGGCTTTTACTCGCCTATGTTCCATAGGCTCCGCATTACACAAAGGAACACTTCAGCGAATCATCTTTCCTATCAACATCCATGATGTCCATTGGGCCATTATTGAGGTCAATGGTGTCAATCGAATCATCTCATATGCTGACACTCTTGGGTGGAATTCGCCTACCCACGACATCAATGCCATTCGTCATTGGCTGAGCTGTCACAACCTCTCTGGATTTAACGAGGCAAACACGCTGCAGCATGGCGAACAGCAGGATTCATTTTCGTGCAGAATAGCAGCCATCAACACTATCAAGCACGCTGTGTTTCATGATCCTCTGTTTGACAATGACAGAGCATTCTCCCTCCGCATGGACGAGTTTCTGGATCTTGCTCATGATCATCTCGAGGTATGACTACCTCATGCTAAGTGATGCAACATCGTTGATCATTGATTTTATAGCTCTCAGTTCCTGGCGACAACATGGATATATGTAACGGTTCAGACATCGACAATGGCAGTGACTTTGACTCAGATGCGGAGATGCTGGAGAGCGGGGATGATCTTAAGGTAGAAGAGACCCAGAAAATTATCCCTGCAAAGCCATTATCCGTGCAGAACAAACCCAAACTCAACCTCTGTACTACTGATGCAGACCAGAACAAAGGTCTGTTCAAGTTCTTCCCACAAATATCACACGAGGAGCATCTTCAACGTGCTTGGAAGCCTTTCGCTTGGGAGCTCAGGGATAAGGAGCAGGACCTTTATCAGCAAGAATTTGAGAAGTTTGAGAAGGCTGCTCGCACGTGCAAAAGAGCAGCAGAGCGAAAGAGAAAACAGCGAGCACGTGAAAAAGTCGCTAAGCAGGTAACCATATGTCTTCTTTTCTCTCGTCTTAATGGCTGATATGTTCTGTCATCAGAAATTGAAACCCTCCGTTGATTCTGTTCTTCATGACAGCAATCCTCCGCCACCAGCAATTAGTATCGCGGAGGCATCACATCTGTATCGCCAATTGCAAAGGCATGCTCGTACCAAACGGACATCCAACCTAGGCCGTAAGCGCAAGCGGGAGGACACAGGTGCTTTGCGTGTCAACTGGCAAAGCCCCCTGTTATGGCCAACTATCGAAATGGCTGCTCTCTGTGTTGGCTTTGGGATGTCGCCAGTGCAGATTGAGCATGAGCTTAAACGTATTGACCCCACTCGCTTTGGCCGGATCCATGCGCAAGTTATAGGAAGCTGGATTGACCATAGTGGGACACGACCAGCATGGCATGCCAGTGTCCTTGCCCGCATTTCGAAGGGCAATCTTCCATTAACGAAGGCAACACCACCTGGTATCCTCTCAAAATATCCTGACGTTGTAAAGACCATTGTGGAAGACCTGCGTGCTCTGTGCACTGTTGGTGTAGCTTTAGACACCATGTGCTGTCGTGGTGTAATCATTGTGCGCCTCACTGTCTCTTGTCCCAACATCTTCGAGGCTGTTGCAAAGGATGGCTCACGCTTTCAATGCACAGAGTCTTGGGTCAAGAAGTTTGTAGCTGGAAATCTCAATTGGTCATTTCGTCATGCAACTCGTGCTGCGCAGAAAACCCCTTCCAATGCCGATCAACTTTGTCTGGACCAATTCCTTCGTTTGTCTTTGACTATTCAGAACTGCGCAATTTTTCACGCTTGTTTCTACGTCAACATTGACCAGACAAATATCGTGTATCAATCCACAAACACCGCGACATATGAAGAAGTTGGTTTGAAGCAAGTTGCAGTCATCGGACAGGAGGAAAAGCACGCATTCACTGTGCTGGTTGGTATATCTGCCTCTGGTGATGCTCTCCCATTCCAGGTCATTTATTGCGGCAAAACTACACACTCTCTCCCCATGAAAAGCACACCACAATTCAAGGAAGCACAACACTTAGGCTTCAAGCTGTGCTTTTCAAATACCGACACGTACTGGTCAACCTTCGAGCTCATGTGCGACTATGTTCGTGATATCCTCACTCCGTACTGGACAAGACAAAAGGAGCTTGTCGGTGCACCTGACGACCAAGAATGCATCTTACACCTGGATGTTTGGTCAGTGCACAAGTCTATCCAGTTTCACACTTGGCTTGATCAACATTACTCGTGGATCAAGTATTGTTTTGTCCCTGGGGGTTGCACTGGCATTGCTCAACCATGCGATGTTGGTGTCCAGCGCCCGTTCAAGCTTGCCGTTAAGCGATCTCAGCATGCCAACATTGTTGAAGAGTCTTTGTCGTTGCTGAAGAAAAATGATGCCACCGCCATCATTCGACTGGACACAACATTGCCCACGCTGCGCAACAGATCTTTGTGCTGGCTTATCAATGGCTATCATGCCATTAACAAGCCCGACGTTGTTAGACAAGTAAATACACCATCCTTATTTCCCTTTCCAGGCGCTGACATATTCAGGCATTTTTTCAATGCAAGGCTGGCACCTCATTCAACCTCTCCTTTGAGAGCTTAAGCAGCCGCAAGGCTCTTCAGGCACTGCATGATGTCGAGAAGAATGACATCGAGACATGGGGCTGAATAAAGACGGTTCAATACAGGGTTGAAAATCCTCAATCAGCACTGGATGACTCGGAGGTTGAGCCACCATTTGCACATGCTGCGGACCTCGAGCTTGACCCTTGCGATGTTCCTGTTGACGCTGTTCTACTTCATATCACATCAGGAGGATCCGTCCCTCGTGGCTACAGCGCTGATGAATCTGGCAATCTACTGGTTGCCAACGAGGCAGAAAGTTACGAGCAAGAGCTCACAGCTCCTGCTACTGATGAAGAGAATTTTGGTCGTGGCAAGCGCAGACGCACAGCAAACACTCAGTACAAAAATTTTTGGAAACATTGAGTGTAATTTACACATTTTTTTATGTTTTTACATCAGGAATTTGACCTGAGAATGGCAAAGATTTAGCTAGATTTATCTAACCTACAACTCCAAGAATATATATCACAATTGCAGATCACATGACAAAGGAATAGATAGGAGGACTGCCTTGGTGATATCTCCCAAACCTATAATATTGGCAGACTTATAATACCCACTTGTGATATACTAGCATACTGTGGTGTTATTGTCAAGTGTGTCTATGGCTACATAGATAGCTTCTGATTGCAGGATCCATAATGACTGACTGTGTGCCAAGGTAAGATATTACATTGTAAGCTATAACGTGATGCTAGTTTTCTGCCAAAGGTGTCTGGCTTTAGATAGTTAGCTTCCGATGGGGGGATCTGCAATTGGTGGCTGTGTGCCACGGTGTGACACTGGGCTGTCACACCATAGCACGATGCTGAGCCGTTGGCAAAGAAGTACATGGCTACATAGATAGCCTCTGATTGCAGGATCCATAATGACTGACTGTGTGCCAAGGTAAGATATTACATTGTAAGCTATAACGTGATGCTAGTTTTCTGCCAAAGGTGTCTGGCTTTAGATAGTTAGCTTCCGATGGGGGGATCTGCAATTGGTGGCTGTGTGCCACGGTGTGACACTGGGCTGTCACACCATAGCACGATGCTGAGCCTTTGGCAAACAACTCTGCTGATACATGGGCTGTTTGAAAGCTACAATCAATGACACTCCAGAAACTCAGCCACAACAAGGTAGGAGCATTCATTAACTGCATTATGATTGACATCCTTGACGGACATAATTACAAACAGAACAGTACAAAATTAATTAATTAATTAGCTCGTGCTTGTAAGGCAGCACGTTTTTCCCGAATTTTATACAATGCACTGTTTTTGCTGATATCGCGCTGTGAAGATGAAGAATTAGGAAAGATGCGGCTATGTTAAGGTGTTAGTATACAGTTTATGACTAGATGGATCACGGACCGCGTCCACCACGTCATGAGGTCAACGACTTCCTCACTTTCATCGGGATCCTCTAACAGGTCGAGGATGCTGTGATAAAAATTTTCGGAGTCCGTGACCGTGTCTGTGCGTGAAAATACAGACGATGAACTCAACGCAAACCGAACCTCAGCGAACAATCAGCAGTGTGAGGCGTGCTTTATCAAATCTTCCACATACCTGTGTGGCGACATAAGCCAGGGACCCTTTGGTCACAGACTTCATGCCATGAAGGTAAGCGTTGCCGGAACGCGTAGCTTTTGGCTCCCTATCCACCGAACTTGGGGACGTAAATACATGTTTAAAACCCTATCAGAGGAGATGACTGAGTGAAGTGTTCATCGCCAACAAAATGAGCTTACAAATATGAGTATCTCGCCCCTTAGTAAACCCTTCCATGGATCTTCGGGATCATACTCATACCCAGCATATAAGAACATGGGCCACTGGTCACCACGAACTGCGGTTTCACCGCTCTTGAGACTGAGTTTGGTTCTGACTCCTAATGTTATGACGTCAAGTTGATCCAGCGGTGGAAAGACTTACGCTGTATCTGACCAGTCAAGGCCAGCGGGGCAGAGCAATGCACCGGTGACTTCATGATTAAACCCGCGGTCGGACTTAATGTTTCGGGAGAGGGGCGGTATGACCACCTGTCCTCTGGGCACAAGCCAATCGAGAACGGCAGATTTGATAGTTTTTGTATCGTCGCCTCGTGCACCAGACGCTCCTTTACCCAGCTGCAACACGGTAAGTATGATAAACTTACAGTTTTGAATTCTTACCAATTCTCCAATGTGAATGACATCCTCCTCCTCGCCCGTTGTGATACGATCTAAAAGACCAGGATATGAATCTATTAGATTCATGAACACTCTATGTTCACGTCGAACACTAACATTGTAAGTATTCTTAAATTCTGGCGACATATAATCGTTACAATTACAACTTACTCCGCTGGATAGTCCTCTATGGGAGAGTCTTGTAACTCCTCGAGTCGGAGGATCCCCGCAGTCAGAAGGGCAGGAAAGTTACATAGGGAAAACACCGTCCGACCAAAATGTCGCCCATGAAGGACGAGGGGATTTGACGAAGTCCTGGTCAGGAGGATAGGTCAGGAAAGCAGTGATTCAACGCTCGGAAGAACACTTGCGCCTTTTTACGCGGGCCCAATTGAAGGGCTGAACTGCTACGCTTGCGCGAAGGATCGCTGGAAGATGGATGGTTCTCGTCACTACTCATAATAAGTGAAGTACACGATTCTAATGCTAGGAATAAACCAGATGCTTTATATTGTCCCAGCAGACAATGACGTGATTTTTTTTTAAAAAACTCGCCATCCGAGTGCCATAGATCTCCTTACGACAAAGGCTCGCCATCCGCGAGCCATAGATCTCGTTACGGTAAAAAGAACCTCGCCGCACGAGCGCCATAGGTTTCGCAAAAGGAAAACACCTCACCATCCTAGCGCCATGGATGATGGCACAGTCTTTTCGTCTCGCCTGGCAGAACAGTGAGATTGGTCATCATCGCACGCATAGATACATAAGTCGCTGGCGCTGTCGCCACAACTACTCGCGACATTTGGACCAAGTATGTCCGGCTCACCCCCTCAGAAGCGCCTGCGACGATGCGTCCACGTTGGAAGTAATGTCACGCTAAAGTAGGCTCTTCAGTATGTCTTGCAGTACCAAACTCATAAGTTCACCTGAAGCTTCCAACTTTCCTTAGTGCACAAACAAGGGAGCTCTGGTATCGATGAGCTACACGACACAGACTGCATGTGAGTTTTAAAACGTTGCAGAGAGCAACTCAAAATGGAGTTACTGTGTAGGGAATTCCTTCAGACCAATGAAGTGGTCCCTGAAGAAACCCAGACGGCTGGTGAGATTTGACCATTCAGAGACTGGAAACCGTAAGACGAACGGGTCTGAAAATTCTTTACCTAGGCAAGGACGAAGAACCCCAAGGTGGAGTGGATGCGGAGCTGCGTCGTGTCAAGGAACAGCTAGAAAACGCGGAAAATGTTATTGCGGACCTTTCAGAAAGGGTAAATACGTACAGGTATAGATGGCTGGAAGAATACTACCGTGCCGACAACCTTGAGCGCCATATGCCATGTGACGTCGATGTGCCTGAGCTTGGTCAAATTCCCGTGGGCATAGCGTCCCCCGCTTTCTTTCCAGAGTTCTTCACCTGGAATGAAGAAGGTGAAGAACGGGGAGACGATAAACTGTTAGAACGGCAGGGCACCAGTGAGGGCACCACACCTAGTAAAGGGGAGGATTATGGAGCGGAGAAGAATCTATTGGCAGGGAATGAGACGCACACAACGTAATGTTTGGCGAATGACGTGTGCTTACCACTATTTCGAACAGGCGGTAGGATAGCTCGTTTGTTACTAGTAAAACGCGTCATTTTCGACATTTCGAAGTCCAGCAGCATTCAGCACTCTAATAGAGTATAACAGAAGGAACTATGTCAACCGAAGGTAACGCTGATATTAAGTCAAAAAGCTTGATCAATGTTAGAACAAGAGAGACATGATAAGTTAATGTGATCTCACCGCACCCTAACTGAGGGAGATATAACGTGATCAACTGCAATTTTAACAACTACAAGACCTGACTTGAGGCCGGCCGAGGCCCAAGATAGTATCAACCGCTGAAAATTACATTTAAGGATGTGAATCACGATAAGATAAGTTAGTGTGATCTCACCGTCAATCTGGCGCGACTTCCAGACTGTTGCGGCTCATTCCTTATGTCATTTGAACCTTCGGCTATTCGTCGAAAGTCACATCAACTCTCCATTCATGAGTGAAATCAAAATAACCTTACTAAGTGCCTATCCGAATTTAATACAAGTCCAACGCGCACAACGTGCTAGGCTGAAGTTTACTTCATTATGAAGTTCACTTAGGATTATCATGCTATTGTACTAATAGATTGTAGTGCTAGACATTGTAAACGTACGACTACTGAGACGAACGAGAAAGAAAGGAAAAAAGATCAAATTGAAGCGCTGGAGGTTTATATAGTGAATCACTTGATGAAATCAAACTCAGCCGGCACTGCCCGAAATGGGTTCCACTGGCCACTGACGTCAAGTTACACATTATGTCATCATATTGACAATGCCCATTGTGGCCGAACCTTACGCCGACGCTTCCCGCTCGTCGTTCCACACGATGAGCTCAATATATCCCTCAATTTACTTTGTTTTTGGGCGCGCTTTGTAAATATATCCCTACAGTACTTTATAATATGTTATTTTGATTGAAAATATCCGTTGTCGACGAGGACGCGAAGAGACACGACGAAGGACAAGAGTGTGCTAATATTGTATTTCTAGAGTTGCTACTGTAAATATCGTCGAAGGAACGGGTGCCCTTGTATTTAGTATAGAGCCGGTAAATCCCTTATATGCATTCACAGGGACGCCACAGCATCAAGCTGAATGAAGGAACGCCAAGAGCCCGAGCGACAAATGCACGTCCTGGCCCTGTGGACATTGACATGTCACCAGCAGTGAGAAGCGAATATGCAAAAGTCAAAATCTCGGAATGCAGAGGGATATCAAGCGGCAGCGACGCCAGTCTTGAGGCAAGCTGTGTTAGGTGGTTTGCTACAGGTGCAAAGTTCAATGGGTGCGCAAGACTAAGAAACAATAACAACATACAGGACAGTCGCGATCGTTGGCGAACTGCACAGATGACGGACGTGATTTGCATGGCACGTTGTCCAGTGAGGTTGGTCATAACAGCGCGTGAAGGGTCCGTACGTCTTTAAGGAGCATGTTCAGGCTTGCCACTTCCCTGAACAATGCCGAAGCACGTACCTCACTGGCGATGATGGAAGAACGAATCAGCTTAGGCATAATTTAAACGTTGTGCTGGACTTACGTCAGACCGTATACATGCACAGGCTTGATTCCCTTTTGCTCGAGCTGGCTGATGAGGTGAGCAGTGGGTGCGGCCCCTGCAATCACCACGGATATTGTACGAGGGAGAGGTCTAGCAGCGGGATCGTTCACAATTCCAATCTATCGACACATCAGACTAATTCATGTCTCTGTGCGGCGCACAAACCTGGACAGTGGGTGCACCACAATAGTGAGTTATCCCGGAATTCAGGAAGTGCTTCCAGATAAGTGGGTAGTTAACAGAGCGCATAGTTATCTGGAACAAGAACATAAGATGGTGCGTGGTTATAAACATGACATCGTGTTCGGCACACCTGCGTCGCGCATGCGAAGACATTTGCCCATGGGTATGTCCAACCGGCTGCATGGAACATTGGAAGGATCCTGCGGTTCTTTGTAATCTCGACTGTTCATGCAACCACATAAAACTTACCACAAGTACGTCGACTCACGGCTTATCCTGTAAATCCAACTGGTGAGTCTGTCATAAGGATACAGCAAGACAGAGGCACGCACTGTCCCTCAACAACGTTCCCTATTGCTGCCAAGTAAGAGCCTAGTTAGATAATAGCATCAGCCAAACAAAAGTGGAGTAGGTTGACGGAGCATACCACGCAGCGTGGTGAGGACGCCCTTCGGCTATGCAAAATGAGCAATTGTTTTTACTTGCAGACACAGGCGAATCTTACGCGACCTGTAGTTCCCGACCTTGTAAAAATGTGTTCACATCTTGGTCAAACTGCATAACAGAGTCGTGACTCATGTGTAGCATAAAACTGCGCCAACGTTCTCGTCCGGCTCAACATCCAAGCCAGCCCACCCCTTTTCTGTACTGAATACTCTACCGGCACTGAGGAAGCTTTCATACGGGTCGCCTGCTCTGCCTGTATCATGACAAACAATGGTAGGAATATTAGTATTCTCAATGAGATGCGTGAACTCGCGATCAATGAGGATAAGTTTGGATCCACTATGTTCCAGAATGTATGAGACCTCAGGGGGTGTGAGGCGAGTATTTACAGGTGTGACGATAGCACGAGCAGCAAGAATGCCAAAGTGAGCATCTACCCAGGGTGTTTCATTATTGCCAGGTGTAATAAAATGGAGGTTATACCTGCAATCAAGGGGCTGTCGTGCTTCTGTGTAAGACGCATCAAGCGCGTGATACAGTAGAACTCACCAGTTGGGCGTTATAACTGCAACGCGGTCACCTGGGCGCGTGCCTGCTTGTATGAGAGCATATGCCATGTTCTGAATGCGCTGAGCCCTATCGCCGCTGTCAGACTAGTTCTCGGCGAAGCACAGTGGACCCACCAAACAGCATAGGTATAGAACGCAGGATATTTCACATCCGGATGAGCAATGGCAAGTTTGTCCGGGTATACGGCTGCGGCGCGAAGAATGAAGGGGAAGGGGTTCTTATGGGATTTCTGGTGAGTAAAGAGGCGGTGAACGATATTGAGATATTGCAGCTTACAAGAGGATGTACATTGGGGGCAAGACCGAGCACCGATTGCCGGTAGCTCACATTCGGAGGTGGTATGCTCTCCCGGGTTGGTTGGAAATCTGTATCCATATCTAGCACTGTTACTAGCTTCCTCGTTCGCAGAACTCACCGAGTGCGCCAGCGTGCATAGAACTGTTGTCCACGGGTTTGTCAGGATTCCTGACTTCAAGGTCTTCGACTCTTGTATTCAACCAAGCTCGTGTCAGAACAAGTTGAAGGGCCTGAGAGCCTGAATGCCGAAAGTTTCAACCCAAACGGCGACATCATGACCCTAGTAGGTAATCTTGCGTTTCCAGTGAGTCTGTGTCGTCGGAGGGTTTCAGGTTAAGAGCTTCCGGACTATTGTCACTCAGGAGATGCACTGGTGGCGCTGGTGCAGTACGGTACTCGCAAGGAATGACATCAACGGCCCCTTTGCCAAGGTTAGTTCCCTATGGAGGGAGTGAATGTTATACAAGGCATTCTTCAGACCAGACGAGGACCCTCACCCATATTCGTTCCTCAGAATAAACAGGGTCATTGGCTATTAGATGACCGAGGTTTTGTAGATGAAGTCATATCTGATGTGCTGCAACAAAATTGGTCAGGAACATCCGGCGCGGGATCTGTGTGATCCTTACATCGACCTGTCATGGGACGACCTAGGGAGAAAGAATGAGCGTGTTTATCAAATACAGCATGTAACTGAAAGTCTCACAGTGAAGCACACTCGTGTTGGTCGCGGAATCATAATAAAGCCGGTTGAAAATCGTCTTCGCTGGCTGCAGACCGTCAAAAACTCCACCGAGAGCTTAAGCTGCCATGTACCTTTCCTTCCGGGTGCACTATGTTAAGCCCCATTTGTCGATCAACAGTCAGGAGGAGTTCTTCACATCAAGAGGCGTGCAATGGAGAAACCCGAAACACCAACACTTTGCTTACCGTAAGCAAAAACCTTAATCTCAGCCACTTTGGCGTTAGAGCATGTTGTCGTCTGAACTTCTCGACAGCACTTTCAAATCTTCGCCAAATCTTTTGGTAACTTGATGGAGGTGGTGGTTACAAGTACCTTAGAGTAATTCTAGATACCTGTATTAATAAACTGCATATGCTGTAGCTGATTTCCCCTGCAAAGTGAATATTTTAAGTTTTTTTGGCTGCACGTGAGTCGTGATTTCACGTGATGATCAATTAACGAGATCATTGACATATATTACATGTATCGCTGTGTCGTGTATATCCCTTAGCAGTTCTCTGTCCATTCCTTCTTATTCTTATTCTTATTCGGCCAGGAGCCTATATCATGTACCCAGCCCGTTATGAATCATGGTTTGCCACCAAATCTCAGGCATCAGACTCGCAAAGCAGTTGTGCCTCTCTGATTCCAGACTTGGACCAAATTTCTTA